>CM029561.1:36610076-36875498 GCA_017309665.1 Coelopa frigida | reverse complement strand
CATCCGGCCGTCGGTGTCGAAGGGCGCCGCCCCACCGGAGGCGATTAACATAATGCGTCAGTGCTGGGCCGAGCAGCCGGACATGCGACCCGATTTCAACTCGTTAGTATCGTCCATCGTTCACCATCGAGTTTTCTCCGACTTCTTCTCTGTTTCTTCACATTTCTTTCTCATATCTCCTGGTTACATCACTTTTTCATATCTCTTGTTTTACAACTCCTTTTTACATAGATTTTTCTCCACATCGATTCTCACCTCTATCGATTTCCCCATTTCTCGACTTTCTTTCTCTGTCTTTACATTTTTTTTTCTACTTCACATTTTTCACATTTCTTTTTCTACATCTCTTTTTCAATCTATTTTTTATATCTCTTTCTAATCTTCCTTCTATTGTTTACGAGCGCTTCAAGGTGTGAACCATGGCCGGAAGGTGAACTTCGTGGACACGATGTTCCAGATGCTCGAGAAATACTCGAACAATCTGGAGGAGTTGATACGCGAGCGCACCGACCAGCGGACATTGAAAGGAAAAAGACTGAACAGCTCCTGAACCGGATGCTGCCGAGGGGGTGAAGTCAATGAAGGAAACTTCTCTCTTTTTCCTTTGAATCTCTTTTGTTCATGATTCTTCATCGATGAAGATTCTTCATCTTTAATCTCTCTTTTGTTTTTTATGATGGCTCTTCATCGAAAAAGTAAATGAAATATCTCCTTTACATTTCCAATCTCTTCTGTTAATTTTAACTCTTCATCTATTTTCCTTACTTCTTCATTAGTTCCGTGGCGGAGAAGCTCAAGATGGGTCTCGCCGTCGATCCCGAGGAGTTCTCCGATGTGACGATCTACTTCAGTGACATCGTTGGTTTTACAACGATCGCCGCCCACTGCAGTCCGGTGTGCAGGTTGTCGATCTGCTGAACGATCTCTATACGATCTTCGATGCCACGATCAATGCCTACAACGTCTACAAGGTGGGGAGTTCAAGGCATAATTTTCGCCTTTGGATCACTAATGATTCCCTCCTCATTGCAGGTGGAGACCATTGGAGACGCCTACATGGTGGTCAGCGGCGTTCCGGTGAAGATTCCCGATCATGCTGAGCAGATCGCCACCATGGCTCTGGATCTGCTGCATCAGAGCGGCCGCTTCAATGTGAAACATCTGCCGGGCGTCCCGCTCCAGCTGCGCATCGGGCTCCACACGGGCCCCTGTTGCGCCGGCGTCGTGGGGCTGACGATGCCGCGCTACTGTTTGTTCGGCGACACCGTCAACACCGCCTCCAGGATGGAGTCCACCGGTAGGTATCGAGGGTGTTGATCCTCCATCTCCTTTGATCTCATTCTCCTTCTCACTGTTGATTATTGATCTTCTTCTCACTGCTGATTCTTGAACTCATTCTTACTGCTGATTCTTGACCTCAATCTCTTTTCTATTTCTCACCTTCTCATTGCTATTTCTCACCTTCTCACTACTTATTCTCGCTGCTTCTCTATTATACTATTTTTCTCTTGTCCTTTGCAGGCTCCTCTTGGCGCATCCACATGTCGCAGGAGACACGCGATCGTCTGGAGGCTCGCGGCGGTTACATGATCGAGCCGCGTGGCCTGATCGAGATCAAGGGGAAGGGCATGATGAACACCTTCTGGCTGCTGGGCAAGAAGGGCTTCGAGAAGCAGCTGCCGATGCCGCCGCCTATCGGGTATGTTAATGATCTCTCTTTCTTTCTCTCCCTTCTCTTTGATGGAGATTTTAATAGAAATCTTTTCGTTATCCATGCCTAACGCAGGGAGTCACATGGGTAGGTTCAGGTTGACCAAAAGAATGGGTTCCTTCTTCAAGAGATTCAATGATTAATTTACCCTTTTCTCTCGTTTCTTTCCTTCCTCAGTTTGGACGAGTCCCTCATCCGCAACTCGATCACGCTGAAGGCTCAGGCTCTGAACAAATCTCGCAACAGCACGAATCCCTCCTCGAGCCAATCGTCATCGCTGGCCGGTGAATCGGTCGAGGTCAAGGTCGAGATCACGCCGCCCACGAACGCGGACGCCTGCTCCTCGAATCTGCCGAACTCGTATTCGCTCGACTCGAACTCGACGAACACGATCAGTCCGAACATCACCCTCTGTCCGGAGTTCCCGGCCAAGACGCCGACGTCCAGCACGAGTCCGCAATCGAGAAAAATGTCCGAGTTGGCGCCCGAGAGTCTGCTGAATGCGAGCACCTTCAATCGTCTTCCCAACTCGGCCGGCGGCTCCTCGTCGCGCCTCTACAAGAAGATCGAGGAGATGATGGATCTCAGCTCCCCATACAATCACTACAAATGCCTCAGTCCGAGCGAGAGCAATCTGAGTCAGTTCAACGACGGCAAATACGTGTACAGCGGCCATGGCCATGGTGGTCATGGTGCTCATGGTGGATCTTCGATCGGCAGCAGCATCCATGGGGGCAGCATGCACGGCGGCTCCGCCAAATTCGACAGCAAACCCGGCTCCAGCCGCCTCCTGCGCCGCCAGTTCAGCCTCGATCGCGATGACTCGCAAACGAAACCCGATCAGCATCATCAACAGCTCCACCAATCGTCGCTGCAGGCCTCGCACACGATCGCCCTGTGCAACAACAAATCTTCGATGCTCGACATTCCCGTCCTGCACGACACCTCCCGCAGTCCGAAGATCTCGCTGGCTCGTGTCGTCCACAAACAAAACTCCACCTCGATCGCTCAGGATCTGGAGAAGATCGAGGAGATCCCGTTGTCGCCGGCCTCATCGCAACATCACAGCAGTCTCGACAGCAACTTGAATCGCAGTCCGCCCGGAGCTCAGTCGCCACCGCCCATGACCTTCTCCATGTTGACCCCGAACACGCCGCCCTCGCCATCGGCCCCAACAACGCCGACCGTGCGACGATCGATGAATGGTGGATGTGATCGTGGTGATGAGAGTCAGAGGGATGTTGAGAGTGAAGGTGATGTCGATGGTAAGCGCGAAGGTGAAATCAATGTTAAAAGTTATGTTGACGGCGATCCTGGTGGTACATTTTCCGTCTCGCCATCACCCCCACCTCTCCATGCTGGCATCGATTCGTGTACTCATGGCGATAGCTCGGCGACCGATGCTTCCACCACAACGACCGCCACCGTTTCCGCGAACTCCACCAACAACACGACACCCGCAGAGGAAGGTTCCAATCTGCGAAATTCCGAGTTGACTCTAAATGTAGAGGCACTAATGACCAGATAGGATACGGTGTAAGAGGGGGAGAGGAGATTGGAGAGAGAGAAGTTGGGGGACGTGGAAAGAAGATTGGGGGAGGTGGACAGAAGTTGGGGGACGTGGAGAAGAGGACAAAATGATTGACAAAACGTAAAAAATCAAGTATGCATAGTTCCAAGCCGGAGTAGTTTTTAAGGTAATTTAATCTCAGCGAAGGTGACATGAACCTCCGATCTGAGCCCCCTAAGGAACTCAAGTGGAGAGTTATAGAGGAACCCAAACCAAAGAAGGTTATTCCAACAATAGCTAATTTCATAGATCATTTCGATCAATTAAATGAATTTATCTTCAACTAAATAAATTCATCCTCAACTAAAACCTGAACTAATTGATTTCATCTCAACTAATTGATTTCATCCTCAACTAAATGATTTCATCCTCAACTAAATGATTTCATCCTCAACTAAATGATTTCGTCTCCAACTAAATGATCGATTAGGCATTTAAATAAAATACTTATAGTTGATTCGATCTGAGGAATGAATGTCCCAATCCATAGACTATTCGGGCTCGATATGGTGTTGGGGCTCAAACGCCACATCGACTACGAATATATTCACTCAATATACACAATAATGTGAAAGAAAAGTCAAGTTTGTACCTACGAATCGGTTCCAGCCAACGTTTCATTGAATTCAAATTCAAGCAGTTCACAGGGTTCACCACAATTCCTCCGTTATTTATATAGATATTTTTCAATATACAACTAACAATATAATTAGAGAAAAAGGAGAAGGAGGAAATAGTTAGATAAAGAGCGAGAGCGTGAGTGAGAGAGAGACCTAGAGAGGAAGACTAAGGGAAATGCATTTTATTTAATGGTAAAGACAATCGTTGAAAATCGTTAGAACTTTTATGTAGAACCGGTTGATGGCTTTGGGACCTCATAGAGGACTCTTAAGATTTATGGCTAGCAGAGAGAATATATGAAGAGTTAATATTATATATTATCATTTGATTCGATATGATTACTGGGGAAATCCTTGCCAAAGAAAAGCAACTTGAAATACCTTAAACAAAAGCAGAAGAGTTAATATCTCAAAGTTTATCAGTGTTGAAAATTACAAAATAATATTGAAAATGTTTAATGTGAAAAAAAAGAATAAAACAAACTCATAGATTTATATATATGTATGTAATGAAGAAGTATAAATCCACGAGATATGTTCTTTGTACAAGTTGTGTCGAAACTTTCGATCTTTTACTATATACTATTTGTATAGGTGCATGCAATATGATAAATATTCATACTTCAGAAGGTTAAAACCTATAAGAAAAAAAAAAACAAAGATATTGTTATCTGATTCAACTATATATATTCATATATACATGTAATGTTTCTTTTGTAATGTTCTAGCTAGTATTTATAATTAGTGATAAAAACAAAAAAAACTCTTTGTATTAGCGAACTAGTAGTAAACAAGAAAAGGAAAAAAACTTTGTTCGAATCCAATTTGAACCCTGATACTTTGTAGTCTTTTACCTCTAACCGAAAGTTTTATCGTTTTATATCATGTGATTTTTCTATTGCAATTGATCTTGGTTTTTCGTAAACTCGTGTGAAGTAATCAAATAGTTACTAAAATATTGTGTTACCGTCAGAGGATCTAATTTAAGTACCTTGAAGCTGTTAACACTAAGTTCTAGTCAATAAATGAGTAATCATTTAACTACTAAAGTACAACATATAATCGAAAAGAGTTTTATTTGGAAAGAAGGGATGAAAAAAAAGTCAAACATATCAGGTTGGATGGGGAGATATTTCACTAACTAAATTAAATATATATATGTATATGTATGATTCCCATTCCCTATTCAATTGACCTAGACATTGGATTGAGCAGCTTTACAGAACTTGCTCCATACCAATGGGTTTTTCATTTCGGCCACTTCATGCCCAAATCTCCGACAATTAAAATTCTGTCCCATGGTCAATGGAATCCTCTCGCTGTCGCATGAACTCATTTCACGAATATGAAATTAATTACTCGCCAAATGGACGACCATTAAATTACATTACACTCTGCTCTAACCGCAACAACACCATTTATCTTTCCCCGCCATTAAACCCAACACACTCCGAGAGAGAGAGAGATGGAGGTGTGACAAAAGTGGGCGGCGGGCGTGATTCGGTAAATTCATCCCAACCAACCATGATTTCATTGTAAAAGCAGACCATGGGGAATCGGCAGCTGGTGCGAATTTTCGCCCTGATGGTGGTCGGTTTATGTCCAATGGTGAGAAGCGAATTGAATTAAACTAAATTGAATTGAATTTATTGGGAAATCTCTATATTTAATATCGGCCTAACTAGGTTTTCCTCCACATCGATGGTGCATACAACCGCACCGAATGCGAACGTATGAAGACTCCGAAAATGGTAAAAGAAATAGTGGATTTGGTAATAAATAAGGCTTCTAATGAAACTCCATTTAAAGCTTCGCTCCTGTTGTAACGTCTCCATGACGGATGAAGTTATTCGGACATGTCGCAAGGATATTTTGAGGAAGCGGCCCGATCTTCGCAAGGATAAGTTGACACTGAAATTTGTAAGCATCACATTCATTTGATCAATGTAACTTATTTTAATATTCTACATATTTTAAAACCTTTTATTTGAAAACCTTCCTTTGGTAAACTTTTCTTTGAAAAACCTTCCCCCAGTGCATTGCGGAGTGTGAGTTTAAAGCCAAGGGATACCTTCAAAAGTCTCACGAGATCAACCTAAAAGCGGTGGCAGTCGATTTGCGAAGACGGCACAACCATGACATGGACTATGCAGAGTTCTTGCTGAGAGGGTTCCAACAATGTGAACAGATCGGTAAAAGTTGTCTTTTTTTATTTATTTTACGTTATTTTATTTACTTGTATTTTATTTTCATTTTATTTTAACTAATTTTTTTTATTTTTTTCATTTCATTTCTTTTTTTTATGTTATTTGTATGTTATTTTATTTGATCGGAATGATATTTTCATTTATTTTTGAAATTAAAAATTGAATTTTTTATTAATTTCATAAAACCTTTTCCTAGTTAAAAACCAAGTTGAGACCGAGTCCTGGCTTCAGTCAACCACCCAGTGCAACCTTCTGCCGGGCACCCTGTTGGCCTGTGCATTGGAGAAGGTCTACGAGAATTGTCCCGCCCACAGGTGGCATGCCACGCCCCCTTGCCAAAAGATGCGTTCGTTTTTGAAAACATGCGATGAACTCGATAAGGAATGAAAATAAATCAGAAATATAAAATTAAAAATACAATAAATTGTACAATAATATATTTACAATAATACATTAACAATAAAATATTTTCAATAATACAAAAATATATGTACAATAATATAATGGATGAATAAAATGATGATATGAATAAAGCACCGAACATTTAAAATGTGATAGCAAATTACTAAATGACCTGTTGAACAATTACATACAATTAGTTTCATTTACCCTCAATTACTTTCAATTATTCTCAACTTTGGAAATTGTTCACACTCTGTCTGTCGCTCGGTGGGCCTTTTGAGTGTTGTTGAGAAATAAACATTGTTACAGTTGCAATTAAAAACTTCCTTCCCCGATCCATTCATCCACCCATGTCGACCTCATGCAGCCCTTCACTCATTTCTTTACCCATGACACTCACTTTCTCACTCATTCATTCTCTCTTTTCTCCTTTCATCTCTTTGTATGGCCAAGGGAGACCACAAAGACACACACACAAGAGAAAAGCACAGCAAAGCACAATTAGGGAGGGAAAAGGGAGGAAGTGAGAGGTGTGGTGAAAGTAGTGGAGTATGGTGAAAGTAGGAGGTTCCTCGTAAGTGTTGATGTTGTTGAAGTGTTTAGTAGTTTGTGTTTCCTGTTGTTGTCCTGATAATAATAGTTGTTATTCTAGTAAACGTTGTCGTCGTCGTTGTTCAAGTTCCTGCTCCCTTGGTTATTCCCTATTGTTATTGTTGTTCTGTTACCTTACATAATTAAGACATATTTATTGTAAAGTTGTTGTTATTAGCATACATATACAAATTTTGTTATTGCTCGCATTAGATATTATTATTTCGAATTACTAAACATTATTTATACATTAATATTTATAGAATCTTAAATAGTTCTTGTGGTGAATTGAACAATATTTACCCACTTCTACCTTCGATTAAGAAGTCTTTGAATGAACCCCGAAGGTTTTAAAGTCAACAAATATTTAGGAAAAATATTTACACATGATCCATTTATGAAGCTAATCCTTAATTCGTTAGCAAAACTTCAATTTTGCCAGGTTTTAAATTATTCATTTATTTCTCTCTGTTCAAATTTGCCTTTTGGCTTATTGAGAATCAATATGCCTAGCTCTCTTTCTTCAATATTTCTGTCAGATTTTCTACAATATGCCTCTCCGATTTTCTTTGTATTTGTATTCCCCTCAGATGCTCTTCACAATGTCCTTGACCACGGAGCGAAAGAGAGTCGACAGGACGCTCTCACAGCGGCGCAACGAGAGATGGCGCAGGCCGAGCAGCAACGAGCCGAACCGGAGCCAGCTCGACTGCTGCATCGTGTAGCGGGCGAGGTGGAGGAGGGCGCCATTGGCGAAGGTCTCCAGCAGCAGGGCGTTCTCGGCGCTCAGTGCCAGCTCTGGAAGGATCAAGGATTCGATGTGGGGGTGTCAAACAGGAAATGACAACAAGATAAAGGGCAACAGGAGAAGGACAAAAAGAGAAGGACAAAAAGAGAAGGACATAAAGAGAAGGTCAAACAGAAAAAAGACTTCGAACTCACCACGACGACAGAGGATCAACGTCTCGAGGAAGTTCAGCTCCATGACGTCGGCGCACAACTCCTTCGCCTCGGCGATGACACGCTTCAGCTGCGGATCCCCGCAGGCGTCGATCATCGAGCTGATGTCCAGCGACCAGTGGGAGGCGCGCAAAACGAAACATTCGCTCCAGACCACATTGAGAATGGCCTCCTGCTGGGGTCGATCGAGGGCTCGAAACTGCTCGTTGCACTTGGCCTGACGCAGGCAGGTGACGAGAATCTGGGCGAGGATCTGGAAGTGCAGAGCGTTCCCAGGCGACGATGATGATGAGGACGACGCCGACGATATCGATGTAAACGAAGCGGGCGATCGAAGGACGACGGAGGCTCCTCCTCGCGCCGACCCTGATGAGTTGTTGAGTCCAGCTCGTTGTCCGACTCCGATCCGTGGTCCGCGCTCCTCCTGGACGGCGGTCACGTTCATCCCCACGGCCAGACAGCGCTGGAATCGACAGTAGGGACACCAATTGCGACGCGCCTTGTCCACGATGCAGCTGCCACGCCCCGCGATGCACACATACAGGGTGCCTTTGCGAACGCTGCGCTTGAAGAAGCACGAACAGCCGTCGCAGCAGGTGACGCCGTAGTGTTTCCCGCTGCTCTGATCGCCGCACACCTGGCAATCGATCAGACTTGGAGTTGGAGAATGAGTCGTTGTCGTCATAATAGGATTCGCTGTAGTCGTTGGAATTACAGTTGTCGTTGGAATTATAGTATTCCTTGTCTTTATCTCAATCCTCGTCGTCTTAGCCAAGTCTCAACTAAACCTTAGCCAGGGAGTCTCCACCAGCGTCCTGCGGTATCAACTGAATCCGTTTCCCAACCAAGCGAATGCTTTTATACCACGATCGACCTGGTCTGGTGTCTCTTGTCTCTCTTTTCCTACTCGGGCCTGTCCAGTCCTAGTCCTCACCTATTCTGCTGTCCTTTCCTGTCGCTCGGAATCGCGATATCCCGCCACTTAAAGCCGTCGCCGCACGCGGCCAACCGTCGTCGTCGTCGTCGTCGTCAATCGGTACCGCCCTCGAACCAGGTTTGATTTGTTCGACACCTCAAATCGACGAGTCGTCGGTCAACAATTGTGATTGTGAAGGATTGTGTGGCGATTGTGATGGTGGCGATTTTGATTGTGGCCACGACCATGACGAAGAAGGCAACAACGATTGCTTCGACGACCACGACGACGACCATATGACGAGCTGTCATGTCACGTGGATGAGTTGGCACAAATGATATGCAAATCAAAGAGTCCTTCGAGTCCGCGGATAACGTGGAAAATCGAATCGAAGGAGAGCGAGGGAGGTTTTTCTGGTTCTTTGAGGGTCGATCGGAGAGGAAGTTCTTGAGGGATCTCCCTCCCTTCTTAGGTTTCTCTCTCTCTCTCTATTTCTTTCGATCCACTATTTCTTACCCTGCTTCTCTATCTGAACCTCCGTCTCTATCTCTCTGGATCCAGATCGAAAGGATCTTCAGTCAATTTTCCTCAATCTCTTAGGGGAAACCGTCTGATCCTCCCTGAGAATAGTCTTCTAAGAAAATGCTGGTCATTTGGCAAGCAAACGAAGTGAAAATAAATTCTCTCCCCACCCTCCATGAATGAGACTCTCCCACATCTCTCACCATTACATTCGTCTCACTTCTCTCATTATTCCACATCATCGCCCCTTCCATGTCCAATGAAGGAAGGAAACGTCGACTTATCGTTCAAGTGACTCCCATCCTCAACCTTCTCCTGCTCCTCCTCCCCCAGCGGACTCTCACATTTGATTGAACGCAATTTACTTTTATGAAATTGTTGACACGGTGTTTACCAACAACAGCAAACAACTCTCGACACAACAACCACCAGCACCTTCGACCGGAAACACCCCGTACTCGTGTTGTCGTAATAATAATTGGTAAACAATTAACAGATTTCCACGACCGTGCTGACCAACAACAACAAATACTAGAAGGGGCTAGAGAGGACTCAACTTAACCTGTGCCCAAGACCGAGCCAAAGCCACAGATTGGAAGAAACGCCCACCGTCCGTCCGTCACCTGGACAATGATGACATTTGGGCAAATATTGTCTGACGCTTACTCTTGATGGCTTCTCGTCGGAATGGAGGGAGGGGGTTGGGTTGAATTGGAGTTGGTCTTGGTCGACTTGGATTGGGTTGGTTTGGAGCCTGATTGGTTTCAGTAGGGTTTGATTGGTTTGGTTTGGGTTGAATTGGGTTTGGGTAGGGTCTTGGGTCTTGCTCTGTTGGGATGAAGAGAGTGAAAGGACATACATAGATGTCCAACCCTAACATA
Organism: Coelopa frigida; assembly: GCA_017309665.1. Taxonomy (NCBI): domain Eukaryota; kingdom Metazoa; phylum Arthropoda; class Insecta; order Diptera; family Coelopidae; genus Coelopa; species Coelopa frigida. The sequence goes on along the minus strand of CM029561.1, from coordinate 36,865,118 downwards.
ATTTGAAGGGTTCCTCCGGCACCTAGATTGTTGCTCATTTGATGTTGTTGTGGCTTTTCGTTGACCTTTCTGATCACTTGAGAAGGTACGTTTTAATTATTGTTTGCTTCAAGTGTTCATAGTGATAATTTCTTTTGTCTTTCATTAATTTTAATGTATTTTTTCGCAATTTTTGCCATAAAAGCAGTTTACGACCCCCCTTCTGATATCAAAAACCAAGTATGCAGATTGATAGCCATATATGTACATATCATAACACCAAAATATCTCGGTGTGATCTCACTCCCTTTGGGAGAAAATGGGGGTCAAAGTTCAAAATTGGGGCCGCCCCCAAATCCACAAATGTTATCCAATCTGAAACATATGGATATCGAAAGAAAGGTAATTGAATTCTCTACAAAACTGCATTTTAATATTTTTTAAAATTAAAAACATTTAACAAAAAATTTGACAAAAACTGAAAAAAAAAATATAAAAATTTTTGTTCAATAATTTTTTCTTTCAAATTTGTATTATTAACTATATGTTTAGTATACATTTCCTAAAAGCTGGTTCAATTTCCTTTTAATTGATATATATATTGTTATATTTATATAAAATAATATAAATAAAATAAATAAATAAAGCAAAATATAAAAATAAAAAAATTTCTTCTCGGATTTTTTCAACATTAGGCATTTTTCCCGTCTTTTGGGATTTTTATTGGGAAATTTAGCAGAGTGGTTCGAGGATCGGCTTTATGTTGGCAAATAATTTCCCTAGTCGAAAATGGATATCCGTGTTTTAAACCTTTACGACATAAACACATAAAATGACAGCTGAGCACTGCAGAAACCACGGAGTAGCTTTAATTGTCCTAAACGACTTTTTGGCATTGCGCACGAAAAAAAGGCAACTTTTGGGTTGTTTACATTTTCATCCATCTTCCCTGTTTATCCTATGAAATTGAATTTTGTTGACCGACTACAACCCTGTCCTGTCATTTCGTTTGTTTTCTCGCACGTCGCACGTGAAAGATTCGTATTATTTACATGAAAATATTTAAATTTGGCATAAACAAATTTGTATCCAGTGATTTTTCCTCAATTCGAAACGCTCGAAATTTAATTAAGACTCAGTAATTGGAACGAGAACAGTAATCGAAATTACACCATGGCTTTGAATTTACAAAAACAACAATTGCACCACACCTACACCGGTGATTTGTGCTGTCTGCAGCTCCATTTGTCGACGCAGAAATCCTGCGAGTCGGGCGATGGAAAACGCGTGGAGAACGTCAGGAACTGTGACATCTTCGTCGAGGACTTCCATCTGCTCTTCTACGCCGATGTCCAGCTCTTCAAGTGAGAACTAGTCGTCTCAAATAATCGAGATTAAATTTATTGAGAATCCATTCTTTCGTAGATTTCGTTCTGAACGGCAGCTGGACGTGAAGGACATGAAGCAATTGGTGGTCAAGTACAACAACACAACGCGATGCTATTACCTCGATCTACCGTGTCTTCCACTAACCTCCGAACAGATTGAGTCTCAGAAGGTCCAACCGGAGAAGGGAGAATTGGAAAAGAAGTCATCGAAGTACGTGACAGAGGAACGAGCACTGGACTTGTGGAAACTGAAGCGCATTACGGACACATGTCGATTGCAGTTGGACGATAGTGCTGACCTGCTAAAGTTCGACGCCAATTATGACTATGGTTTCGCAGACAAATTCAAAGGAAGTCTTCGCTGCGGAGAAGTGAGTTTAAATTCGCATTTTTATTGAATTCGTTTTTAATTGGTGATGATTCTCCTATAGAGCGACATGTCGCAGATATCGCGCATGCCAGAGCCTCACTTGAACAGTCCACTCCAACGCACCATCGATCGCGAAATCGACGAATTGAAGAGCTTTTCTCGCGAGCAGTACAAGTTGAATTTCGTGGAGCTGCAGGTGCCGGAGGGACACGAGAATCCAATGAAATTCACAATCAATTTCAACGGTAGTTACAATCTTTCTATTATATTCATTGAAGGTTTTGAAATTTTTTTCTCTTCAGATTCCACCTTAACCAAAGATGAAGAGTGTCTCCTGCACAACTTGACTTGCAAACCCGAAAGCCTACACATGCCTGATATTTACGATCAAACCGTTGTTGATTGCGGATTGATCAATATTCTTCTTGGCATTTGTTATGACGTGCGGTAGGACAATGACAGCAACATCAATAGTTCACGCAGTTAATGTCTTTTTCTGTAGATCTACTTCGAATGAACCCACCTGTGAGAGCGCCTGGACACGCAGCATACTCTCAGCCACACTCACCTACTTCGAACCTTTCGATAATCTAAAGGATGTTGTTGTCAATTTTCTGCGTCGTTCCATCATCTATCCGCTTTATAGAAATTACGACTTTGGTCAACTCTGTGTGCAGGACGCCATTGAAGCGTTGCAAAAGCGACCCTCTTGGATACTTAAACAGCTGCTGATCACACACGAACTCTTCCTGACCAGTGACAACTCGCGCGAAGTTTTCAATCGCTACTACATCGAGGATTACATTCGCTATGTGAGCAATGAAACGCCTTGCACTGTGAGTCATCTGCAGATGTTGGCGCGCAACCTGAAGAATGTGTTGTTGGACGTGAGCAAGAAGCATTTGCGCCTCGATCTGGGAGACATAGAGACGGAGTTGTTGAAGGAACTGATCGAGGATATTCACTTGAACGCATCGACCAGCGGTGAGTCTGAGGGAGACGACGACGACGATGATGAGGACGAGGACGACGATGGCGAAGATGACGACACCGACGCGGGCACCGAGAGTGGCGAGGACGACTGTGAGACATCGTCAGCCAGTGAGACTGAGGAAAACAGTGTTATCGAGCAGCGCTTGAATGCACTGAAAATCTGAACGGTTGTGGTAATGGAAATGGTTGTGGATTTGTTTTAAGAGGCTTTTGTGCAAAATTGATTTTGCGATTTTTATATTTTTACTCTGTGGAATTTTATTTTTATACCGATTTAGAATGATTTTCAAATTAGTATTTGCTACTTTATTAAATGAATACAAACTTCCAAAATGCATTTCCTCCAGAAAAAGAGATCTCATTATCTGTGTTTTCCTGCAAAACTCTAGGGTCCTAGTGTTAGTTGTCCAATAAAAAAACAAAACGATCATATATTTTATTTAGTTTTTTTTATTTCGTAATAAATATTTTACAAATTTATTACATACATATATTTCGTATTTATGTTTACTTACTCCCAATGCTCTTTTATAACGATAGCATTGAACAGTTATCGATCATCATTATTAATACAAATACAAACGTGTTGTTTACACATTAAATACACACATGCGCGATACTACATTTAGGAATTTTTAAATTAAAAAAAGACACTTCAAATAAATTACTTTACTGCAGGAAATTTGCTCAAGCACAGATAAGGACAGAAAGAAACAGAGTGAGAGAGGAAGTTAACGATTTTTACAGAAAACTATTACGTGAGACGTAGTGAGATAGTGACTACTAATGAATGTTTCACAGTATTTAATCTATATATTTAATATTCAATAAACAACAAAGAGACAGAATTAAGGAAGCATGAAAGGGAGAGAATAGAGGTTTCGTTTAAAACCTGAAGACACATTGTGGACGGAAGAAATAGAGTTTCTCTCAGGTTGTTTTCACTTGTATTTACAACAAATAATTATTATTATTATTCTTTTTAAAAAATTACTTAAACATTACATTATATTTCGCTGTGAAATTCTGTAATTCAATTCATTCAATCTTGAAGAGAAAATAAAATGGCTTTAAATTAACTTTGTTGATGCCGTTCGAAATGCTTTTTGTTCTCATTTTTTTCCTTCTCGCATGAGTTGGCACTGGTCGGTCGTTTTTTCTTTTAGAGGATTTTCTTATAAGCAATTCAAATGATTTGCAATGGTTTCACCATGTGGACAAAAAATACAAATATAAAAATAAAAAGGTCGTTAAAAGGTTTTTGTTTTTCGAGAAAAAAAAACAACAAAATTGAAATCAAAAAATAAAAGATATTTACAAAATAAAATAATAATAAAAATAATATAATATTTAAAGATCCTAAAGCCTATTAAAACTAGGAGTTAGCTTGAGTTCTTTCTTGAAACTTGACATCTTTGCTCGTGGCTGTCGTCCTTCTGAGTGCTTTGAGGGGTCCTTTAGAACCGCTACAGGTCTGCAACAAGAACTCGATATTAGAAACTTATTATCCTAAGAAATCATTTGTAACTCACTCATAGTCTCTTGTTGAATCTCGACCTTGTACGAGGGGTTGTCGTAGGCGGCGTCGTTCTTGCGGGGCGGCGTGATGGACGCCGTCTGGTGGACACGCCTCCTGGTGAGGATCAGCAGCAGGACGAGGGTCGACATTATGGCCAGAGCGGCGACCACGGAGACCACAACCAGGGGCCCGTAGTAGTCGCCGACAGGTTGATCGACGCCGGCGGTCAGCAGTTTGCCTGAGATGAAAAAGAATTAGTAGAAAAGGGAAATAGTTTACACAATAATCAATAACAAAAAGTAAATATAACTGCAACTCAAATCTCGAAGCTCTCTCTAGTTACCGATGTCCACGAACATCTGCTGCATCCGCTGAGCCGCAGTGAAAACTACACACACACACACATTAATCACCGAGAACCCCAACCTTCATTTCGACGCCCCGCAATAGTTCACTCACCAGTCTTTCCTGGCGTCGCAAGGCCGCCCGGCTTCGTGATGAAGTTGACCACGTTGCTCTTCTTGATGTTGCCATTGGTGAGGTACATCTCCAGCCAGAGGCGGTACTTGGTGCCCGGCTTGAGGTCCATCAACAGGGTCGTCGTGCTGCTGTCGCGCTTCGCCACCTTGAACACGCTCGAGTCCTCCTTGCCGGCATCGCTCTGGTAGATCGCCCGATAGATGTTCACGTACTTGTCCTCCGGATACGGCACACCGTTCCACGACACCTCGACGCTCTGCGCCTTCACCTTGGTCACGTTCACGTTGACGTCGAACGCGTAGACATCGACCTTGGGCGCGGTGCGAACCTTGATCATGTGGCCGGCTCTCAGCTCGGCTCCATGACCCGGGAATGGGATGTAGTAGAGGCCGATCTCGTAGCCGGTGTCCGGCTGGAGGTTCTCAATCGTGTACGTGGTCAGGGTGCGGTGGATCAGCGGCGACGAGGAGTAGATCATGCCGGTCAGCTCTTTGTAGCGCAACTGAACGCCATCGACGTACTCGAGTTGATCGTCGGCGAGTTTCTTCCACGTCAACTGGAGCCACGTCGAGTTCGTCTCGCTCACATTCAGCTCTGGGTCCTCGACGTTCTTGAACACGTCCTGGAAGTCGGGCCGATAGTCCGAGACATGCGGGGGCGGGGTGATCGTGCGATCGGCCGGCGTCTTCACCGTGTAGATCGAGCTCGTCGGCTGTGAGTTGAGGTCGCGCAAGATCAACGTGATCTTGACCTTGTACAGGGCGTTCGCCTCGAGGCCGGGCAGGTCGAACTCCATCTGGGAGGTGGCGATGAGGTCCTCGGGTGGGGCGAAGATCTGCTGGTCCCAGGCGGAGGTGTCGTTGCCGGGGCCGCTCGTGTAGCGCAGCTCGATTCGGCCGTGAAGATTCACGTACACTTGCGGCACGGTGAAGATGATGCGCACCGTGTGCGCGTCGATGGCCTCCAAGGTGAGGACCTCGATGTCGGGCTGGAGGTTGTTGAAGCCTGCGGTGGGAGGTAGGATATTGTTAAATCTTTGAGTCATTGAGTTTCTCTTTGGGAGGGATCACAGGGATCAGGGCTCAGACCAAGTGAACTCCGAAGGATCGCTCCAAGTATGTCAGGAGTGGCCTTCAGAGAGCCTTTTGCCTTTGAATTGAAGTAGAAAACTTGGAATATAACAAAATCTTTGAGAACCAGGATTTCAAAAAACATCTGATAGGTAAATTGGGTAGATAAATTAAAAAGAAAAATTATAAACAAAAAAAAAAACTAAATATTCAAGAAGTAAAAAAAATAAATGTACAAAAATAATCATTAAATATATTTTAAATTGAAATATTTAAAAGTAAAAAAAACAAATTTTTATATGAAATGGAAAAAAAATAATTTAAATAATTAAAAAGGAAAAAGGAAAAATTTAATTTAATTTGTAAAAATTAATAACTTCAAATATTTTTAAAGTAAAAAGTTGAAATCATCAAAAAAATTAATAAGTTCGATTTTTGTATTTTTAACAAAAAAAAAATTGTTAAAATTTTCATTTTTTTAAAAATAGAAAAAATTTTGATATTTCAATTAATTTAAAAAATAACATGGAAATTTAATTTTTTGAAGTCAAAGCATAATACTTTTAATAATAGAAGAAATCGATCAAATTACAAAGAAAAACTATTGAAATATTAAAATATATAAAAATAAAGTAAATCGTTCAAATTAAACAAAAAAAGTATAAAAATAAAATTCTAATAATTTAAAAAAATAAAATAAAATCTATATAAATTGACGAATACATAGTTCCGAGGTCAATCGGGAGTTCGAAGGAGGCCCACCCAGGGTTAATGTTAGGCTACAGAGAGCGTGAGAGAGAGAGAGAGGGAGATATAGTGAAAGGTGATTTAAGTGAAGGCGTCTAAAGCTACAGAGAGTGAGTGAGTAAGTGAGTGAGGGATGAATACAAGTGCATGTGTGATTGTGTGTACTACAATGTATATGTGTGTGTGTGTTAGCTCCACCGACACCAACTTCGATCTGGTTCTACGTGTTCGTGTGTATGTGTTTGTCTCAATTGTTAGGATTAGTGCAAAAGGATTCTCAACCTGTGGGAGGTCCTGCTCTATGAACCGATGGCGGAGCCGCCGATGGTGCTGGTTGTGGTTGTTGTGGCTCCTGCTCCTGCTGTTGCTGTGTTGGTGACGCCGGCAGCGCTACTGCGTCACCGCGCTCTGTCGACTGCGCCACCTGACCGCCAGCGGGCGACGTCGTCGTCGAACTAGAGACGATGGCGATCTGTGGGTGTTGTTGTTGTTGCTGCAACTGTTGGTCCACCAATCCCGGGAGGATCGGGTATCCGCCGTAGTTCACCGTCTGCCCATCGATGACCGCAATTCCATGGGGTGGTGGCGGTGGAGGCAGCCCACTGTGCACAATGGGCACGTACTGAGGATGTTGATGGGGGTGCGATTGTTGTTGAGGGTGTTGTTGAAGCTGTTGTTGTGAATACTGTTGTTGTTGAGGATTTTGTTGTGGATACTGTTGTTGTTGAGGATTTTGTTGTGGATGAGGCTGTTGTTGTGGGTACTGTTGTTGTTGTGGATGCTGTTGTGGATTTTGTTGTGGACGCTGCTGTTGTTGATTTGGCGCCCCTCCACTCGCATTACCATGACCAAAAGGCAACTGTTGCTGCTGTTGTTGATGATGTGGGATCTGCTGCCCCTGGGCCGCCGCACTATGCTGCAGATGTTGAAGGATGTGTTCGATTCGCACATGAGGCGGCAGACCCGGGGGACCCCCCAAGCCGCCCTTGATGCCTCCCGGCCCCGCGGCGCCCAAAATGTTGAACAGATCCGATTGACTCGTCGGCGCTGGCGGCCTTCCCTGTGGGATTCCATTCGGATTGAGATCGTATTGTTCGTAGGGATTATACGGATCGTAGGGTGGACGATCCTTGGGTCCGATTTGGCCGCCAGGATTGAAGAAGCCGTACGCTGGATGCTGGAAGGGACCGGGTCCGAGCTGTGGATGAGGCCGACCCTGAGGATGAGGCTGCGCCTGGGGATGCGGGAGTCCCTGGGGTTGATTCGGATGATGTGGTCGCTGATGCATTGGATGATGCATCTGTGGGCCGAGATTCTGGTTGTAGTTGACACTGTCGTAGGGCGAGATGAGGCCGCCGCTGTCGCCCAGATGGATGGGGATGAAGGGCGGGCCGTCGAAGCCGCCGTGCTCCAGTTGTGCCTCGTGGACGTCGTACTTGATGTCGTTCTGTTGGGGTTTCGCTATTTGCGATGGTTTCTTCGAGGGTTTCTCGTGCTTTTCATGCTTCTCGGGCTTCGCGTCCAAAAAGGATGGCACGCCTTTAGGTGGCTTGCCGTCCAGAGTGGGGTAGAAGGGACCGGGGGCGGGTTTCTTCTCGATCATATCCGGCTTGACCTTGATCCCCACAACATTGTCGTTGTTATTGTTGTTAATATTATTGTTGCTATGGCTTGGAAGATCTTGCTCTAAAGAGGTTTCGTTGATAGTTTTTGGAGTTTTCATTGATGAGTTTTTTGTTGAAGATGTTTTTGAGTTTTCGTTGATCGTGGTTTTTTAGATTTATTTACAGAGCATTGTTGATTAAATTTATTTATTAATGGCGTTTTTTAATTTTTTTTTAATTATATATGTGTGTGTGAGTGCACAAATACAATGAAGCACATTCAAAAGAAAACAAAAAACGATATAAAAATTAAAATAATGCAATCGAAATTAAACAAATAAAATAAAAACTAAAAATGATAATTTAAAAAAAATGTTAACAGAGCGTATGACAAACGGATGGATGGCGAATGGACGAAAAGGACGAATGAGAAACCCGTAGAATGAAAGAAATTTGAAAAAAATAAGCGAGAAAATTTTATGATTCTTGATGGGTTTTGATGAGAAATTCAAGATGTGGAAGATAAACAGAAGTTTGAATAGAAAATTTAATTGAGTATGAATTGAAATGGGTTGATTTGAATTTGAGTAATGGAATTGAAAATGGTTTGTAATTGAATTGAACATGATTTGTAATTGAATCAGAAATGAAGGAACATTTAATTAAAATAAGGAAAAATTGTATTGAGAATGAAATAAAATTGAAAATGAAGTAAAACAGAATTTCAATGAATTAATATTGATCGATCATATAGACATGCAGAGGATCAGAAGAAGCTCCCGTAGTCTCGGATGGACCTTCGAATCGTAACCTGATTAATTCCATAAACCCAGATCACTATTTGAGGATTCTTCCGAAACCCTCGTCGTCACCCAGTCCCCCCCAATTTGCCTAAGTTTTGGTTCCCATTGGGTTTTAGTAAAGCATCGCTCGCATTTAGCCTAGTGGTTGCCTTCTCTAACTCCGCTAAGCTAAGCAACCCCGACATGCGTGTTGACCCAGAAGCTCATTAGTTAATGGATATAGTAGAAACGTGAGAAGCCAAAGAGTGAGAAGAGAAGAAGAAGAGAACAAAACATGCTCGTATTTACCGTTGTTGGACGGCTGCGTTGTCATCATCATCATCGTGTTCGTTGTCGTCTCTGGCTGGACGCCGGTGGCCGCCTTCGGCACCGATGGAGCGCACGCCCAGTGCTTGCAGCACTCGTCATCGGGGATGGGCAGGAGGCGGGCCTGGGCGGGGTGGCAGGGCAGATCGGTGGGCGGAAGGGCGAGGACGGGCGGACAAGCCGGCCGACACTCGACCTTGCTGTTCTCGCAATAACAATGCTGCTCGCAACCTGGATGAATCGATGGGGTGGTCGAGGGGACGATGGGGATGAGCAGCAAATGGGAGAAAATGTGAAGAAAACATTATGAGTACAATGGGAGACAATTGTGATAAGTGAGTGAAATATGAGTAAAACAAGTATGAGTAAAATTTTAGTAAAACATGAGTAAAATGTGAGTAAAGGGAAAGTGAGTACAAACAAAAATTATATAATTTTACTAAGATGACAAATAAAATGAGAGTCAAATTTGAGTTAAAATTGAGTTTAATGAGAGTAAAAATTGAGTAAAATCTAATGTATATTTGAGTAAAATTATAGTAAAAGTTCAGTAAAATGCGAGTTAACTTGTAGAAGAGAGTAGTAGTGTAATTTTTTTCTTCTGAACATTAAAATGTAAGTAAAATCAGAGTAAAATTTTAGTTAAAGAAGAATAGAATTTGAGTAAATTAAGTAAATTAAGAATAAAATTTGAGTTACAGTAAAATTTTAGTATTAATAATTTGTAATAATTTAATAAATAATAGTTTTTTAATAATTTTAATAATAGTAAAATTAGAGTAAATAAGAATATGATATGAGTAAAGTTGAGTAAAAAGTGATTAAAATATGAGTCAATAGTGAGTAAAATGAAACAAAATCCTTGTGGAAATGAGTATGCGATCTGATGACGTCACTCACCTGTCATATTCGTCGGTATCGGTGACCAGTTCTCGAACATCTGCCCGCGGAATTCACATGTTCCATTGTCCACGCAACGCATACTGTCCGGACAGCAGTTTGGCGCCACCGGCTCAAAGTTCGCCGGCTCCGGCTCCCAACGCAGACAATGGGGATTGAGAACATCGAGGCCGAAGGTCGAGGGACACTGGAGTTTGGCGCAGTGGACGCCCTGCTTGGTGCAGATGCACAACTGCTCGCAGCCATCGTGGAATTGCTGACCATCGTCGTACATTCGTCCCTTGTGCTCGCACTGATGGCCGTCGGTGGACGCTGGCGCCGCTACTGCTGCGGCTGCTGACGTCGGCGCTTCTTCTGCGCTGCTTGCGTCGCGAGCCTCTCCATAGAAATCATCACCGTTGTCATTATCAGAGCCGCCGATTGAGTTCTGAGAGGCCGGTGGCGATGGCGTCTGCTCGTGATCGTCGAGTGTGACGTCACACAATTCCAGCTGGCAACAGACGTCCTTCGGGTCCTTCACGTAGACGCATTTGTCTTGGCGCGTGTGATTGCGCTCGGGGCAACGGGGCCGGCAGTTCATGAAGCCGCCCTCGTCGCAGTGGCAGATCTGCTCGCAGCCGATCTCGAGGCGTTCGCGGAACTTGTAGACGCCTCCCTCGTACATGCAGTCGATGCGTGGCTTCTGCGACATGGTGGAGGCTGTGCGATGCAATGCATGTGTGTGAGTGGAGCATGTGTGTGTGAGAACAGGATGGTGTTGATGACAATTGCGATGGCGATAACGGCAATAATGGCGATGTCGATGACGATTACGGCAATAATGGCGATGTCGATAACAATGTCGATTGCGTGATGAAAGAGAATAACAAAAATAATGAAATAAAAGGTCAATTGCATGGCGAATGAGACGATCGGTCGATGAATCGATCGTATATGGAAATGGAGGATGCGTCGTTATGACAAAGGCCCATTGAATTATTGCGAGGCGTACCCCACCCTCCTCTCTGAAGAGATTGGTTTTGAGGGAGGGGAGGAGGATCATAAAACTTTAATCCATTCGCATTTTTTTCTATTTTCTTCGAAGAACCCACTTTTCGAAATCCCACTTTTCGAAATCCCACTTTTTGTTTTCTTTCTATGAATCTACCATTTATATTTCGATGTATCTCTTATTTCTACGAATCCTACTTTCTACATCCCACTTTGTTCTCTTATTTCTACAAATCTACCTTTCCAATTTCTACCAATATGAAATCATTTCAAACCTTTGAAGAACCTCCTTCATCTTCTCCTTCATCGTTCCCTTCATCTTCCTTTCATTTTCTCCCTCTTCTCCACCCTTCGTTTTCACTCACCATTCATCGAATCCTCGCCGGCGGTGGCCAGAGTCGGCATGAACAACACCTCACTGCATTCCAGGGTGGCGCAACATTCGTCCTCCTCGACGGGCACCTCGCGACAATTCGGCTGCTCCGTGCCACGCCCACTGTTGCGCTTGAACGAGCCGCCCATGCAACGAGCCACGCAAATCCATTCGCCGCGATTGCACGTGCATCGCTCATCACAGCCACGATCCATTGTCTCGCCATTCTAAACAGAAAAGAAATCGAAGTGAAAGAGAAGAAAAGGAATTTGAGAGGTTGATCGAGAATGAATGGATGGATGGATGGAAGGAAGAAGAATAAATTCTCAAATTGGATGGAGAATAAATGGGAAAATCGTCATCGTCGTCAGGTCGTTAGAATCGCATGAATCAGAGGAAATCGGCATGTGGATAGATTCGTTGAAGAATCTCGAGCGTCGAAATTCTTTTCAGAGCACGAATAATTTTCTTTTGCTTTTGCAACAATAAGGCAATAACAAAAAATAGGTAAAAAATTGCAAAAGCAGAAAGAAAAAAAAATAAACAAAATCAAAAATAAAAATAAAATAAATTGTTGCCTTTCGAAATTGCAATTGAAGAAAATTATTCTCGTAGACGAACAATTTATAGAAAATTTCAACTGATTGTTGATTCTTTAGCTTTGCTGTTGTGATTGTTGTTCTTATTGTAGATGTTTGTTGTTGTTGTTAATCTTTTACTTGTTCTTCTTGTTGTTGTAGTAGAAGTTGTTGTCACTGTTAATATTCAAACCCGTTTGTTAAAGCACCGTTCGAGAAAAATATGAAAATTGCTCAAATTATTTTAAATGCCAACATTTTATTGTAGCATAGAATTTAACGCCAGCAACTTTCTCGATCATGAGTTCTCTTTCATAAAAGCGTGAAATCTACCACGCATTTATTTATTTATTTTTTTTATATAACCAAATGATATTTAAATACTTTTTCTTGTTGTTGTTAATCCATTAACGGCTGACTCTTCATCAATTAACGTCAGCAACAAACCATGTTTGATGCTTGACCTTGAGTTGGTTGCCATATTTAACATAAGTTTTAACAGTTTCCTGAAGATATTTCACCATTGTGCAATTAGATAATCTTTGTTGGATCGGGATCTTTCCATTGGTATTTCTTGCACTTATCTTTACTTGGCTCGGAATGAATTTTATTTGATTGAAGTGAAGGCAGCACCCATTTTGCGCGACTTCCTTCAACTCAAATGCCATTAGTGTCTCTTGCTATGACTGGCTGTTTCCCTATCGCCGTCTGTCTGTCCCTCTGTCTGTCCCTCTGTCTGTCTGTCTGTCTGTCTATCTTTCTATCAGCCTTCTACGCCCTGTCGCATTGTTTGGCGCTCCAAATGAAGCCATGAACTGCAGATTGTTCTCGCGTCGCATTCCATTTTAAGTCATGCAGCGTAATCGTTGCTGCCGCCTCGGCTTCAATTGCTCAAAGGTGTGGGTTGTCGTCGATACCAATGTTGTTGTTGTTGTTGGTGTTGTTCAATATGTTGTATGAAAACATTTTTCAAATTGATTCGACATGTGTGTTTTTCTAATCTGGCCTTAAGTAGTTGATGACGTCTTGTGGTCGCAAAAACAAAAGACTTAAGAAACAAAACCACTTCAATCGATCGAAGTCTTTAATTGCAAAAGCTAGTTTGTCACTTGAGTCTTTCGTTTCGTGTGTGTGTGTGTGTGTGTCTCTTCGTTCTTAGCATCGATTGAATGCTAATTTACATTCAGAATTGAATGAATAAATTCGCAATTCAATTGAGAAACAAACTCAACCTGATCTGCAACAAATTCATGAAGGTGAGAGAAATAAACAACTCAACTTTCTTATCGGCTCGTCTGATTTATAAAATAAAAATAAATGAGCAGCGATAATTTTTAGTTGTTGCTACACAGTGAAAGAGCGAATTATAGAGATTAGTCATTTGATTGAACTAGATTGAAAGTAAATCACTTTAACATTCAATTAAATAATTACAACAATTTAATCAATTATGTAAGTTCACAAGAGCATTTAATTTCTGATTTAACTTTGATCTTTCTTCATTTTCAATGCATTTTTCGAATGAGTATTTTTTTCCAAGCATTTTCACTGCTTTTTTTCCAATCTCTATTTTCATTTCTCTTTTTATTCAACATTTTCAATGCCACAAGGTCGAAGTACTCCGGATGCGATCATAAATGCTCCATCAATATCGCGGCCTAATTGTGAGAAATGCATTAGTTGGGCCTGAGACTGACAGGAGATCTCCAATTGACTCAAGTCGCCGGCAGGAAGCATAACTTGAGATGAAATGATCAAGATTTAATTAGAGCTAGCAGCGTTTTAATTGAAGCCTCGTTGACATGGAAGCAGAGGTCGGAAGGAAGGCGATGGAAAAAGGTGATGGAGAAGAGATGAGGGAAGAAAACCGATGGAGAAAAGAGAAGGGGAAACTTTATTTAATTACAGGTTGAGATGAGAGACATGTTAAAAGTCAGTTGACTGGTTCCGTGAGAAGATGATGAGGAAATGAAATCTCTTTGAATGAGTAAGAGTTTATAAAAAATATGAACTTATAAAAAATTATGAGTGAAAATATATGAATTTATAAAAAAAATGAGTGTAATAAAATATGAAAAAATATTTTAATTAAATATTAATTCATGTAAAAAATAAACATAAATGAGAAAAAAACTTTTATGAAAAAAAGATTTCCTTTTTATTATTGTTTATTCTTTTAAAACTCTTCACATGATAATAAATCCTATGGAAAGTGATCGCGAAATCGGGTCAACTTCTAAGTTTCAAATCTGTTCTCTCTGACCACGCCCACAATTTAGACCCACAATTTTGGCCGCACACAGAGCATATGAAAATAATGATCCATCATTTCGACCATCGACCTTCTCGTCATTTTGATTACTTTCGGCTCTGGCCAGTGGCCCAGGGCAGTGGACCAAAAAATGCAATTAATTCAGCCACGAAATTATTTTTTTTTGTTGCTGTCCATCACGTTGAAAACAAACAAAGAATTGGCACGAGTCTGTTGTAGTGGTATAGGTGTAACTATTTTTGTTGTTGTTGTTGTTGCCATTGTATTGAAAGTGAAAGTCTGAATTGTTTCTGACTGTAATGAAACGTTTTTAACACACTATGTAAAGCACGAAAAATTGTATATTGAGTTGTGGCCACCGATCGGGCGTTATTGGGTTTGGCGTGTCTCTCCAACAACAACAATGATAATATTAACAATAACAAGATTGAAAACAATAACAACATCCTATAATATAAAGCAACAACAAAAACACTTTTACTTCAGCGGCAACAAAACAACAACAATCCCACAAATGAAAAACTATTTAATGTCCATTTATTAATTACATGCGACGCAACAGCGACGACAGACAGATAGATGGACAGACAGATGGACGGACAGATGGTTTGACGGACTGCATCAACTCAGAAGGCAAGGCAGCTGCAGTTGAAGTAGGGGAGTTGATGTTGTTGTTGTGGTTGTGTTTGCTGTTGTTGCTTTGTGCAACAAATCAATTTCATTTTCGGCACATGCCACAAGTTGAAATATGCAAAAAAGAAACGAATCCAAAATGGAAAACAATTACAAATTGAATCGCTTGACCATAGCAAGTGACTGTTGTCTGGGGGAGAGTTTTTTTTATTTTGTTTTTTGTTGAAAATTTGCGAAGGTGTTGTTGAAATTACACGAAAGTTTTGTTAAAATTATAATAATATTTTTTATACAGGAAAGTTTTGTTGAAATTACAGGAAAGTTTTGTTGAAAATGTGTCTTTGTAAAAATTATACGAGTTTTGTTGAAATTTTATGAAAGTCTTTTTGAAATTTTAAGGAAGTTTTGTTCAAAATATACCATTTTTTTTGTTGATAATGTGTGAAAGTGTTGTTGAAAGTATGTAAAAAGATTTGTTGAAATTTAATGAAAGTTTCATTCAAACTGTCGGATAGTTGTGTTTAAACTATCTACAAGTTGTTAGCAAAAAACGATAGAGCTGTAAAAAACGAACGACTTAAAGCACAAACTTTAAAAGTGGTCTGCAATTATTTGCCAAAATTGTTGTTACCAACGAGGAGGAGGAGGAGATTTCGTTGCCCCCACCTCCCTCTCACCACACACACGTTGACTAGAGAGAATTTGCATAAATCGCACCGCTTGGAAAATAAAAAAAATTTCACGAAAACCCGAGTGTCAAATTATTCAACATCATAAAGCGGTAACAGCGAGAGCAGGAACCACACTGGCGACAACAGCAACATCGACAACCACAACGAGACTAACAACAACAGCAAAATCAACACTAACAACTTATTCATCGACAACCGAAACCAAGGCGGAGTCGAAGGCGAGCGAAAACTGGTGCAACTAGGAAACGTCTGGCATCGACTTCCTGGCGCAAAAACTTGTCGAATAATGATTTATTATTTATTTAAAATTTTTAATTATAGGCAATTATACGATTATACGATTTTATGCAACTTGCTAAATGTTTACATTGAGAAAAACCAAACAAAAAAATTATCCGTTAATTCGAGATAAAATCTTTCTTTACAAGAGTGAATCGGAAATTCCGGTGATTGAGATTCCGGCGATTTCTTGAAAATTATGTAACGCCTGACGCTCTGACGCCGGGCTGTCGTGATGAGCCAAGCAATTTGACTTCTCTACGTGCCTCGCCTCAGAAATGCGAAGGAGTCGATCGTCCTATGGGAGAGAGAGCGAGAGAGAGAGTGGTGGAGAAGTCAACAGTGACCAAGCGAACCTTTGGAATACAAATCGAAGCAGTCGATATGGTCATTTTTTGTTTTCGTCTTCTGCTTTCAGTGAAGGTGAATTTATTTTTTCGGTTTACTCTTTTGCGATAACATTGCATAAGTGAATGCAACAACAATTTATTTCTCGTCACATTTTGAATGAATTTTGCTCCCTCGAACGAAAGACTTGAACACGAACTGGTTTTTCACCACACAGTGATATCATAAAATATTAGTTTTAATTTACTTTTTCTTTTAAAAAACTTGCAAAAAGTTTTGTTTGTAATTTAGAAATTATGAATAACCAGCCGAAATTTCAGTATGACATACATTTATTTTTAAAAATTACTTCATTCTCTGGCCAGCGACTTCAGGACACGTTTCCACAAAGGAAAGTCAAAAATTTCACTTGTCCCACATTGAATTGTGGTGAATTTGCACAGAAGGCAAGGCGCAATAAATTGCAGTCGACCACAATAAACACAGACACACAAACGCATACACATGACACCAAGCCAAAATCAACAACAGTCACAGAAATTGTATGGTCAATAAAAACAAAAAAAACATTTATCAAAAAGTGAAACCATTTGCAGGGTAAACAAAATGACAAAAACAAAAATAACAACAATCACGATGTCCAAAAAATGTGTCCACTCTCTACGAGACGCCATATAGAGACAGACGAATGGGCAGACAGACAGACAGATAGGCGGGCGGACGGACGTTGGGTCGGTGAGACAATAAATCGAAAACCAGAAACAATCGACGGTTCCATTGATTTTTATCGCAGACGATGACGTTGCCGCGTCTGTCGCTGCAACGACACCCTCAGACAGACAGACATACAGAAGAGAAAAAGAGAGAGAGAGAGAAAGACAGAGAGAGAGAGAGCGATCTCTCGTCATGAGCTTTACGTAAATGTGCAGTGAGCGAGCAGAAGAATTTCGAAAAATCCGGTTAAAGAGATCAGATGATTTTATATTGTTTCGAGCACAAGCAACAGCAGCAGCACAATAACAACAATGATAGTTGTAACTACAATAACAAAGTATTGCATTAAAAAACAACAGCGACAACAACAAGAAATAAAATGTTGCATTCGCAATAAAAGTGGAGCAAAAAGCCGCACGGCAACACCGCAACAACGAGGCTGCAACGAGACGTGCTTTTGGCCAGCCGCCATCTGTCCGTCCGTCCGACCGTCGTCTGTCTGTTAGTTTGCGTTGGTGACTGTATGTGTTGATGAATGTTTGGCTTTGTGTTCGTGTGCCTGGGTGTCTGTTTCTGCCTCTGTGTGCGTTGCATTGCATTCGCTTTTGCAATCGCTCGCTTATGAAAGTGCAATTAATACCTTTTTTTCTTTCGTATCGCTTTGAATAAAAATTCAACATTTATTTACGAAAAAATACAAACAGCCAATAAAGTGTTTCGCAGCTTTTTAACGCATTTTTACTATGTTTTGTTGCTCTTCGCAATGTCGGATTGTAAATTATGAATTTTACAATATTATTGTTATTATTTTTATTATTATTACTATGCGTTTCAAGAGGACTTTCGTTATGCAATAGTTCACAAAAAAAAAAATAATTTATTCACTTATTCGGAAATCAAAATCGAACTGCATTTAAAAAAACATCCGTTTCAAAATGATAATTTCCAAATGATTATATTCGTTGTTGTTGTAGTACACGAGTCAAACAAAAGACTCAAGCAACGAACTCGCTATCGCTTCAATGAATGAAGCGTTTAATTGTTTTGCTGTTTGCTGGAGTTTTGATAAAAATACATGTAAAAAACTTTTAATAGTTTTTCCATAATGTTCATCCCATCCATGGATGAGTTGGCAACGTCCTTCCATAAAATACTTAAACCTGGCGATAACTTAGCTATAGTCAAGTCGAAGTCGTTAAGTTGGATGATGCTTTTGTTTTTTTTTTGTTTTTGCCTCTCTCTCGAGATAAGAACTCACCTTGTAGCTGTTGCCCTCGGACATGCATTCGCGGTGCATCGTGTCGCCGGCTGCGGTCACCTCCGTGATTTTCACCTGATGCTGCGCGTGCTCAGTCTCAGTCTCAACTGGCATCGTTTTGTTTTCGCTCTTCTCCTCCTTCTTCTCATCCATTTGATCATCATCGTCCATGCTGACATCGCTGAGATCCATCAGGGCGGCCGATTTCTTCTTCTGCTCCTGGTCGACAGTGTTCGATTCGGTGGTGACGAAATTGAAGTGATAATTGTTGTTGTTATTATTGTTGCTGTTGCTGTTTTCGTCCTCGGCAGCGATGGAGGAGAAACCGACGGAGCGACCCTCGCCAGCGAACACATAGGTCTCAGGTTCGGGAGCGATCGTGGTCATCGGATTCCTCATCGTGGTGTTCATGGTGAACACCGTGGGCTTCGTGGTCATGATGATCATGGTGAGCCTCATGGTCATGATGGACATGCTCATGTTGACTGCCCTCCACAATGGAAACGATGGGCGAGGCCGCAGTCGTTGTCGTTGTCATCGATCCAGGCGAGATCCTCGCTCTCCATGTTCATGGAACGAGCACGAGCTTCTGTCGTCTCTGTCGACGTGGGATTGGAGGATGACGATGAGGTGGTGGACAATGTTGTCGTCGTTTCCATCGGCTGAACTCCGAGTTGGATGAATGGCAAACCAGTGGCGGAGTTTTCATTGCTCACCACGATTTTGTCTGTCGACACCTCGTCCTCAGGTATGGGTGTCTCTGTGGTGGTCGATGTTCGATGTCGATGTTGTTGTTGCAGCATCCATTGTCTCCTCGGTGCTGGACAACATCTGGTAGTCCTCGTGTTCGGCCAGCCGATCGTGTTGCTCGGAGAGAATGTGTGCGTGGTACGGATCCTGTTCACGTTCCTCCTCCATTCCATCACCGGAGCTCATGTGGTGAACGCTATCACTTTCATTATCCGCTCCCATCATCTTCATCATCGGCGACGACGATTCGTCGCTGTTGCTGGCGGTGATCAACGTCGCCGGGTGTCTGAAGTTGTTCAGATCGGTGTCGTTGTCGGTGACGTTGTCGGTGTCGTTATCGTCGGCGGTCGTCGTCACTTTTGTCGGCGAATATTTGATTGATGAGCTCCTTGGTCTGGTTGTCCAACTGAGATTTCTCTGGATACATCGCCATCGGAGTTGGGGTTGTTGTTGTTGTTGTTTTTGTGGTTGAAGACTCACCGCCGACTGCGAAAGTGCTTTCGTTTTCACTGAAGATATCATTCACCGTCGACGAGATGACATTCTCTGTGGACTTCTCTTCCGCATGATCCTTCTCCATCTCCTTTTCTTTCACCATCTCCATCTTCTTTTCCTTCTCCATCTCTTTTTCCATCTCCATCTCCTTTTCTTTCACCATCTCCATCATCTTTTCCTTCTCCATCTCCTTGTCCTTATCCATCTCCTTTTCCTTCTCCATCTCCATTTTCTCCTTCTTCTCCAACTGATCCTTCATCTCCTGAGCCTTCAGTGCTTCCTCAAACAACTGGTGAACGTTGTCGTGTGCAGGATCCTCGGTCATATGTTCATGCTCATGATCGTCTCCTTGATCATGCCCTTGATGCTCATGTCCATGCTCATGATCATGCGTTTGTCCGGCATGGTACGGATGCGCCAAGTGAGAGATGTGATGTAGGTCATCGGGATTCACCGGTTTCCTCGTTGTCGTCGTCATCATCTCCACCTCCATCTCTGTCTTCATCATATTCTCAGTTGTCGTTGTTGTCATTGGACTCATCACCGAAAGACTCGGGATACCTTCGTCTCGTTTCATCTCCACGTCGTCATCCTTTTCACTGCTGGTGAAAATAATCGGCGTGGTCGTTGGCTCCGTGGTGATGATCGGCTCGATGGTGGTCACGGGCAGCGATGTTGTTGTTGTTGTCGAGACGGAGTCGGAGCCGGAGGAGAAGGAGGAGTCGTTGTCCCCTGACCTCATGGTCGTGTCGACGATGCTGGCAGCGGGAGTTGTCGAAGAATCGCCTGTAAAAAGAGAGAAGGAAAATTTATTTTTAAAAATTTATTACTTTCTGAATAGCATGGAAAATTTCGGAATTTTCTCAAACTTCATATAGATTTTCGGCGAGAAGAAGAAGGAAAGTGATATGAAGAAGAACGAGAGGAAATGGGGGAAGGCGAGTAGAAGAGGGAAGCTACAACAAGTGTGAAGAATAGGAAACAACGAATGGCGATGAAAAATTCCACGGAACCGTTGTTGATCTCATCAACCGATCGCTCGATCACAACATTTGAGGTCGATAGAAGGCAGGAGAGACAGAGAGAGAGAGAAAAAAAAGATCTGGTCGATAGAGGTAGGGTAAATAAACTGCAAACAATGGTAACAACAATAACAAAAACATCATAGAATATAACAACAGAAATAATAACAACAATAACAAAAATCATAAAAACAACAAGAAAATAACAACAATAACACCAACACTTATCACCACCACAACAACAGCAACAACGTCAAGCCAAGAATGAGAACAATTTCTAAGCTCATCAGTCGCCACTCGAGGCGAGAAAATGGATGAAGAGGGATTGGAATCTTTGATGGAAGGAAGGAAGGAGGTGGCGAAGGGCAAAGAAGAGGTGAAGAGGAGGAAAGGTGTTTGGGGTCAAAATGGAGACTTTGGAAATTATCTCACACGCTCCATCGGGCGCAGCTGTTGCGGGCTGATGTTCTTGAAATAGTTTCCGCGAAAAGTTCTGAGGAAACGGTTCGAAATTTCGCAGTTTTATTGGGTTCATGTGATGTGTTTGTTGGTTGATTACAATGTTGTTGTTGTTTCTTATTATTTTTTGTTGTTTCATTTGTTGATTCTTATTCTTTATTTTTTGGTTATTTTTTGTTATATTTTAATGATGTACTTTGTTGTTCTTTCCGTACGTTGTTGTATATTTTTTTTTTTTGATGTTGTTAAAAAATAGCTTGAATCATCGTCGCTTCCGAGAACCCAGAGATCATAACAAACAGCAATTATTAGCCAAAGCAGGAGGCAAACAAACGCATACACACACATCATAAACACACACATACAACGATGTGTGTGTGTGTTTTAGATGCTGTTTGCGCAGCCGGTTCGAAGTTTCGGAGTTTTGAAGTTATTAATTTGGTCTTTGGCTGAGTCAAAGCTGGCCATTAAGAGGTTGGCGACGAGGGCTGAGGTGGAGGGCGGTGGCTCCGGGCACACGAGCCACAGTGGCGTGAGAGCGTCAAATGTTCAAGGGGAAGAAGAGAAGAAATTTTTTGTTTCTGAGTAATTAATATAATAAATATCTCGTATTCAAATAAATTTTTGGTTTTTATGTATTTTTACATCTTGATGGAAAAAACCGGTAACTTAACTTTTTCAGATATATAATTTTTTAAATGGTTTTTAATTTGAGATTATTAAAAATGTATGTATTCTTTATTTCTTAATTAATTTTAAGTCTTAATACAATTTAATAATTTTTTTCAGTTTTTATATTTATTTTTTTCATCTTGATTGTGAAAAATGCTTTATTTCGTATCATTATATTTTTATTTTAAAATTTTGATGTAAAATATTTTTTGATTTATAATATTTTTGTTTTAATCTTGATTTTTGAAATTTTATTTACCTTAATTTTTGAATTTTTCTTTATTTTGATTATTATTTTATTATATTATGATAAAAACATTTATTTCTATAATTTTAGATTTGTATATTTGATTCACAATATAATAAATATGATTTGAAAAACAAAATATTGATGTATTTTAAATCAACTGGCGAATTTTAAAATGATATAGAAAATTGAATTTTTTTCATTTATTTTCCTCAATTTATTAAAATTATTGATGATTTAACAACAATTTTTTTGGCTATGTAATAGTGTAATATATCAAGTTTCACAATGATTTCGGATACACGATATTTCGCAATGATTCGAAAGTGTCACCCCACTGTGCCAGATCGCATTTCCGCCCGCGGCGCACACAAACTCGCACTCACACACTCGTGCGAATGCAACAACACGCGATGTAGAAAAAACCATAATCTGCGCGCCAAAACCATAAAAAGGCCAAAACACACACACATACATACACAAACATACAGACTTTGGCAGACAAAACACCATCCAGCCAAACTTCGTAACGAGCAGTCAGTCGATGGCATCCAGCGAACCTTGGCTTCGAGCGAAATCGTTTTTATTGTCAAACGTGGTTGGTGGTTGGTGGTGAACCTGATGCAACAACAATAACAACAATAGATATAACAACAAAAATAAGAATACTAAAAAAAAACTATCATTACTACACCAACAACATCTTAGAATCGTTCTAAAGAGCTCTTCCTCGGAGCTTTTGGACATCGTCGTCGTCATGGTTTTGTTGTTGTAGTTGTTTCGTTGTTGTAGTTGTTATTATTATCGTTATTCTTTTTGTTGTTGTGGTTGAAGATTTTTGTTGTCATATTCATTGTTGTTGTTCTTATCGTTCTTTTCGCATTCAACCCTCCGTCGCCTCCGTCGCGAACTCGTCTCGTCTCAGTCGAGTTCGCGCCAGACATTCGCGCTGCCCTCTGGTGCAACGACGCGTCTCGCGCGTCGCTCTGGCGCTCGGTCATCAGCCGATGCCGATGGCGTCCGTGGCGACTGCATTTGCGATGGTGTTCGGGCCGTGGTGACGAAGGCGCTGACGATGACGATGCGATGGCGATGCCGTTGGCTCTGAAAACGGCGACGACGAAGGCGAAGGGCAGCAGGAGGATGAAGGAGGATGGTTGAGGATGGCGGAGGATGGCGGCGGAGGAACCTTCAGTCAGCCAAGCCAAGTGCAGCGTGCGCACGGTCTGATTTCAATAATAATAGTTCTTTGGAAGACGACCATTTCAGCCATCGTCAGACAGAAAAAAAATATAACAAAAGAATTACAAAAAAAAAACAAAAATTAACAAAAAAAAAAAAATAGCGAACAACAGGAGAACAATAAAAGGAAGAAGAACGAAAAAACAAAAATAAATAAAAGAACAACATAAAAAAAAACACTGTTGTTTGTGTAAAACATCAACAAAGTGAATACCAACAAGAAGAACAACAATAACCACCGAGGAACGAAGAGCAACCACAACAAAAAACAAAACGAGGGAAATAAAAAGACATTCATATGCAGAAGAAGAAAAATACTAATACCATTGTTATCGCCACAAACATCGTGGAAATGTGTGACGGAGTCTCTTGCATTCTGTTTTTTTATATGTTGTTATAGATATATTCTTTTATTTATTTTAGTTGCATTTTTTCTTCATGTTTTTTTTTGTTTATATTTTGTTTTAAGGTTTTATTAGCTTTATTTTTTATTTATTTTGTTTTCTTTATTTTTAATTTTTTCTATAATTTATAAATGTTTTTTTAAATTTGTTTATTTTATATACAATATTTTTTATTTAATATACTACATGAAGCGCTACATTTTATATTATTTTTTTGATTTCCTTTGTTGCAAGCATTATTTTACTATATTATCGTTAATATCAGTTTAAGATTATCCTCTTAAAATGTTGTTAAATTGTTTCAGTTTCATTCTTCCCACCCCAATAATGTAATATTTTTTAATAATAATTCGCACCTCATTTGCACACGTAATTGAGGATCACTTACGTAGGCCCCTCATTAGGCCAGCCCAACGCCTTCGGAGCCATTATCAGGCACCTCATCGTATCAACCTATCTTTCCATCCCATATATACCATTATGTCTGAAGTTCTATCCACTCCACCATTCCTGATACTCTATCCACTCCACTGTTCCTGCAACTTCTCTTCTCTCTCCCGCCTCTCTCGCGACATTTGTGCCTTTTGTACCATTTCCTATGCCAACATTTAAGCCAGGTTCTTGTTTTGTTTTTTTCTTTAGCTGTTGCTTATGCTGTTGCTATTGTTGTTGCTGTTGTTGGTTTAATGTTTCTGTTGTTGGTTTAGTGTTGCTGTTGCAGCCAGGGTGACTGACATGAACCTTGAATTTCTGCTTTGGGTCCCTTTCAGACACGATCTACCCAATCCTTGTCTGTCTTTCCTCCACTTCGTCCTCCTCTTTTCGTCCTCCACCTTTCGCTTATCTCTTTTCGTCTGGCTCATTCAGTCATTTCACGTTTCTTCTCTTGGTTGCATCTGCAACAACAAAAACAAACAACACCAACATGGTTCAGAAAATTTTATTTTCTTCGCTCTCGTTAGTGTTCTATTTTTTTCGCTCTGTAGTAATTTTGTTGTATTTCTTTTACTTCTCTCCCTTGCGTTTTTTGTTCTTTTCTACCTTGTGATATTTTTTCTTCTTGCTGAGTTTCTACCTTATGTTGTTATTGTGAAGTTTTTTCTTCTTCCCTGATATGTGGTTGAGTTTTTCACCTTTCATGTGTTAGTTGTTGGAGATGTTTTACTTGTTGTTGTGTTTGTTATTGTTGTTTTTATTGTTCTTTTTGTTGTGGTTGGGCTCAATTTGTCCGTTTTTCCTGGCATTCATTTCATTTTCCTCAGAATTGCAAGCGTGTGCAGTTTCTCTCCTTCATCCTCTGTCTCCATCTCTAACTGTCTCCTTCTCCCTCTCACTACGCACAAGTTCCCTCCGTGTCGGACATGGCGTTACCCGACCGGACCCAATCAGACCACATCAGATCAGATCAGACCCGAGTGGAGCATGTCAGGGTAATTGGTTTGGCCGGTGGTCCCTTGCGCTCCATTACATAAGAGCGTATGATTTGTTGTGGTTGTTGTCATTGCTGTAAATGTTGTTCCTGTTGTTGTTGATATTGTCCCCCTTGTAAATGTTGTTCCCGTTGTTATAGGTGCTGTTCCTGTTATTTAAAAAAAAAATTGTCTCGATTCGACATGAGTTTCTTTCCGTTTCCACGACTTTCACATGAGGATGTATTTTAATACTGATTAATGACTAGTATCTTATTCCTTTTTGTTCTTGTTATTTCAACTAGCTGTTGGTTTCTTAACAAGATGGAGTGATTTTTTCAATATTCAAAAGACGGATGTTACTATTTAAAATTATTCGATAAATAAAAAAACCAATGGACATTTTCACACTATTTTTACAATGAACAATAAAAAATGTATTTCACTTCCGCTCTGCTGTTTGTGGTATTCAACAAGTTCGGGTTTCGAGAATTTGCATGAATCGATCCAGGCTTTTGTTTGTCTGCATTTCCTTCCCACGTTGTTGCAGCGCGTTCGTTTCTCAAGTCTTTTGTTTGCACATAAATTATTGCATTGTCGTCGCCGTCGCCGTCATCGTTGCCGTGGCGAGCGAAAAATATTCACAAATTGTGGCGATTGTTTGCAGAGCGAAGTTCAATTGCGGAACCTCGACGTTCGACAGTATTGACAAATGGACGCGTAGCATTATTAATTGCAGTCGAACCTTTTGTGGGGAGATAATAAATGACGAAAAAAAACTCAAAAAATCCTTGTGTCCACTCCATTGTGTTGTGACGATGGAGGTGATTGCAAGAAGTATTTTTGCTTTTATGCAAACGATAACTTCATTTCCATTTCCAACCAGGATGGTGAACAGAAGTCGACAAAAAACAACAATAACATTGAAGGCTCTTTGAAGAAGGAGACTCAGAGCTAGAGGAGAGTTCAAACAACACAAACAGAATTTTAACGATGTTTTACTATTTGCCATACAAGACAACAACAACAAATAGTAATATTACCGATCGCTATGACAGTGGCAATAACAAAAAATGGCAATAATAATAATAATAACAACAGCAATGACAATAACAATAATGACAAGAACAACAATGACAAGAACAACAATGAGAATAAACTCAAGGAACTCAAAGAAATGTGCTAAAAATAAAACAAAACACTTGGGCGATGTCAGCAGTCAAAAGGATACGAAAAACGAAGGGAGCAGCCTAAAGGAGCCAAACCAACGATGGCGATAGTCGAAGCAACAACAACAATAACAACAACATCCAAGGGCTGTCGGCAACATAAAATCCCCCACCAATGACAGAGACACGCAATTTTGACATTAAACTTCGACGGCAACGACAACAACAACAACGGCAGCAATAACAACAACAACAATGGGCATTTTGTTGAAACCACTCACGTTTTCATGGGTTTCGCGGTTTTTTTCCGAGTTTTTTGAAAATAAAATACATATGTCTATGTGGGTATGTAACCAAAGGGAAAGATAATGGAAAGCAAGAGACGCAACCACAAGCGGATGCGATGCGCGCACGCGGTTTGTCGCACTTCCAACAACAACAACAACAACATTGATTTTTTTGACTCTTATTTTTTGTATGATTTTTCCTCTTTTGAATGATGTTGTTTTTGATGTTTATGTCTTTGAACTCTTGACCGGAAGCCGCACAATTGTGTTCGACGTTCGTGTTAGCGTAACACGCTTTTATCATTGCTTTATTACAACTCATTGATATAGTAGTAGGTGTTGTTGTTATTGCTATTGATTGTTATGTTGGTTGTAAGTGAAGCCCTCATCATGTTGGGGAAAAAAGGGAGCTTCCATGGTTTGGTGCAATAAATTAACTGAAGCGCAGGCGCAACGAATGTGTGGGATGTGATTTCGAATGTTGATGTGTGATTTTTTGGTTGTTGTTATTAGTCGATTTGTTGTTGTTGTTCCTCGATTTATTGTTTTTGCTGTTGAATACCTTTTCATCTACCTCTCTGGTTCCATATTCAAATTGTAACGAAATATTTCCCTTTCGTTATTATTTTCGCATCAGGTTAACAACAATTTCTTTATTTGTTTTAAATGTTATACTCTTGTTGCGTGTGCGTCAGTCAGTGGCAAATTATGCAACTACAATATTGTTTTGTTATTGTAATTGTTGCCGTTGTTATCGTTATTGTTTTCGTTGTTCTTGTTATGTGCGTGTATTTAAATTGTTGCTCGCTTCCACTCACGCTGTCGTGGGTCGGCAACAAGTTCGAGTTCGAATTCTCCGAAGCGAAGTATCGAAAGTAAAATTGTTGAAGAGTGCTGCATGAAAGTGGAGCCAACTGAGTTTTTTTTTTTATTTTCATTTTGTTTTGATGTTTTTAATTTTTCCACACAACTAGGGAGAGTCAAGACTGAAGACTTTGACTTCTCAAATCGATCAATTGTTGGATGAGCTCGAAGGCATCACTCGAAAAACAAAACGAAACATTCATTGAAAATATATCTTTTGTGTTTTTTTCTTCGAGCACCAGGGGATGAGAGAAAACTATTGAAATATTAACAACAATAACGAGAGAACACTTGTTGTTCGCACGCTATCGCCAGGGTTAAAAGGTTAAAAATGCGAACCTCTGAACTTTGGCAAGGGGAAAGAAGCGAAAAAAAAACAACATCAACAACAATGTTGTCCGACTTGTTGAAGAAATTCGAAGGCTTCTCGTGGTGACTGCGAAGGAAACCAGTTAAACGTGTGGCCCAATAGAAACAACAACAGTAATAAAAACAACGACAACACCAACAATAATTATAGGCATATCCACCACAACCACATGTTCAGAGGTCATTGAAAATGGTGGTTTGCGTTTTTTTTCCTGCAATCGTGTGGTGAAAGAGATTTTCATCTTCTAAATAAATTGATATTTTTTTTCAATTTCTGACCACCTGCTAATCGAAAGATTTCGTCGGCAATAAATGGTGATGTTTGCTCTTGACGGCTTCCGATCGAACATCGACCGACCATCAGTCGACAAACGACCTTTACATCATACGACTGTCGACGATTAAAACCCTGTAATTACAATTTCGTACTCTTTGTCAGCGGCGAAAATCAATCAACAACAACCACACAAATCAATCAGCAATCGGAGAAACCGAATTATTCAACAATCGGACGAACCAAAAATGATTCAACAATCGGACGATCAAAAATTATTCAACAAAAATCAAATCAATCTGCAATCGGACGAATCAAATCAATCTGATATCGAACAAACCGAATCAATCAACACCCCAGAGAGAAAGGAGAGGAGTCCAAGAAAATGACATGAAAATTTTCAACAAATGGATTCACGGACTCAAAGTCGTCAAAAGTCGACATCGGATTCATGGACTTAAAGTCGTCGACATCGGCCGTTGGCCATGAAAACGTTACAACTGTGGCTGGTGGCGAAAAAGACATGAACATGTTCGCCGTCGCCTTTACTGTCGTCATCGTCGCCATCGTTGTCGTCGTAGTCATTGTCGTCGCCTTCACCGTCGTTGTCTTGTCGTCATCGTCATCGCTGTGTCTTTCGCGTGTGTTACAAAAATCCGTTCGAGGTGCGATTCGAGTGAATGGTTGAGTCATCGGTGAATTCGTGGTTCAGTTCAGTTGATAAGTCGTCGCCGTTGAAGGCCAGCGCAGGCAGCATTGAAATTCATCGTCTTGGTCTTAATAACACTGACAAAGACAAAGTTTTAGAAACTCTGATCTAAATTTCGTACAATAGTTTCCAATCGAAGATTTCGCAATAGTTTGTATAATTTCAAAATTTAGTGATTTAAGTGATTGATTAAATGATGTTGTTAGGATAATAATCTCGCTGTAATAATGATTTTAATCGTTTGATTTTTGATTGCAGGACAAAACGAAAGATTGAAGCGAGAAACTCGATCATTGACAACAAGGTTTTAAAACGATAAAATCAATTTAATTTTGCACCAATTGTTTTATAACAGTTTATATTGTCGAATAAAAAAATAATTTAATTTAGAAATTTTATTGAATCTTTTTAGCGAGCATTTTTATATTTATCAACTGTTCTGCAAACCATTTGATAGCAATTTATTTGACTTCAAATTATTTGTCTTCAACTTATTTGTCTTCATCACATTTGAGTGCAACTTATTTAACTTCAATTTATTTATCTACAACTTATTTGTCTTCGCCTTATTAGTCTTCACCTGATTAGACTTCAACGTATTTGACTTCAACTGAAGCAACAATGACATTAAGTGAATTCACAACAATTTCAGCAATAACAACATCACAAATACTCAACCGCTCATTGATTTTTCTCGCAATCAGCGGCGCGTAAATTGAGTTTTTCTTTTACTTCCTCGACGCTTGTCTAGACAGATCGATTGGGCCGGGGATTTATAGGTCATCGCTTGTTACGTCTACACCGGCGACGTCGACATCTCTGTCGTCGCTTTCATTACCTTTGACGTCATCATTAACCACAAGCGACCTTTGCAATTGACGGTGTATTTCTTCCATATCGAATGAATATTGTTTTATTATTTTTTTCGAACAGAATATAAGAAAGCAATAAATTAGAAAATGTGGGAAAGCAGTTTCCTTGATTTTCCTGTTGCCGCCCCTGACACCAATCAACATATGTTTGTGTGTGTGTTTTCGCTTCACCTATGTGGAGAAAAAACACCCGAAGAACATCTGCACAAATTTATTACTTTTCGCACTTAAATGCCAAACACAGCAACATCTCTATCGGTAGTGACATCGACAACAACAACAGAAACATCGATAGAAACAGCAACATCAACAACAACACAAACATCGACAACAACACAATCTTCGACAGCAAAACAAACACCAACATCAAGAGCAAAAAAAAACAACAAAAAAACAACAATCACAACAATATTTATGCCATCTTCTCGATCTGCAGTGACCGCGAAAAATACTTTCCGTCGCAACAGGTTTTACCAGTGGCTTCCGAAGAATGTTGAAACTGTTCCTCGGCATCTTTAATGAGCCCAGGCTGGGGCAGAACCAGAGGCAAAACCAGAGGCAGAATCAGAGCCAGCGGCCGGTGGCGTCGGACGTCGTTGGGTTTGGCCCCAAACAGCTATGTTGTTGTCGTTGTTGTTGTACATTCAGAGTTTTTTGTTGCAATTAAGATTCAAATGCAATCAAGCAATGAAGATTTGTCAGCGCGGCAAGCGTGTTGGAAATGAAGGCAATAAGAGTAGAACGTAGAAGATAAGGCGGAGGAAATGAGAGAAAGTTTTATGGGTCGGTGGGGTCGGTTTGGGTCAGCGGAATAAATAGAAATGGGTAGCATTTAAATCACAAGTGATTATGGTCTGAAAACACAAATCTTGAGCATCTTTATTTGCGATGCGATTAAAAGTCGACTAAAACCAAAAGATACTATCTCAATTTAACGAAATCTTTCAAAAACTCAAATTGAAACCTTTCTCCTAGTTTCCCAGATTCAATTATAAACAGGTCAACATTGCACCCAAGAGCCAAAAGGCCCTCGACCTGGACCGGTCTGGCCGGTGTTGGAAAAACCATTGAAGCGACGGAAAAAGAAGGGAAATCGAATCGAGGCGACCGAACCGAGAGAGAGAGAGAAAGAGAGTGGATGAAGGTGTTCGGAAAGTCTCAGCCGGTGTCCGGTGTGGTCGACTCTCGTGTTTATATTCGAATTAGCATATTTATGAGAGGCGAATGCATTTCCACTCTCTCTTTTCCGGTCACTCTCTATCCATGGATAGACATAGAAGTCTTTCTTTCTTTTTGGTGCATTTGACACCTGATTTTAGAAAGATCTCAGGCTTGAGGTTCAGAGATGATTTTCTCATGCATATGAATGACGATTATTTGAAAATTTTGGAGGCTCCTAAGAACTTACTGAAGAGCCTCCGTTATTGACAAAAAAATAATAATAAATTATTTTCTCAATAATTTCGTTCAACCTCGACGAAAACTTAAATCTCATTTCTTCAATTAACGACGTTGGTCAAATGCGAATGCGAATTCCGTTAAGTGGCGACAAGCAAAAGCCTTTTACTTTTAACTGTTCTCCAAAGACGAAGACGGGAATTGTTTTTTTCCATTTCTTCATTATTATTATTATATTTTCATTGTTGTTGTTAAAGATCGTGAATGTGGTTAAGCGATGGTAAGAGTAACAATAACAACAAAACACATTCATCATAAGCTACTTTTACTGAAGGCTTAACGTAACGTTCACTCGTTCATTCAATAACGGCGTGAACTCCAAAATAACAACAACAATATAAATTACAACAACAATGAAAACAACGACAATAATAATGACAGTAACAACAACAAGGATAGATAATAGAAAAATGTGTTAAAAAGAAAACGTGATTTTCGTAAAAATTCGCCAAGGGAAAAATGTGGGAAAAAAATCTGTTAATCGCTTAAAATCGTTCATGACACGAAGCCATCAAAAAACACAGAAAATAGACGAAGGAGGATCGAAATATTTTTGATTTTTTTTCACATAACCATTTCTTTTTGATTTTAGTCGATTTTTTTCAATTTTAAAAAATATGTTTGAAATCGTCAAGTGTGATTGGAAAAACTCAAACAGCAAAGTGAAGGAAATCAAAGTGCACCGAATGAACTTTGACGCGAGTTCAAAGCCGAAAGACTTATGAAACGAACCGGCCTTTAATACATTCAATTCAATCACACATACACACATATGGCTTTGAAAGTCATGTTCTAATTAATGCAAGTGGAGCATAGGAAAAGTGATTTGTTCCAAAGACCTTGACTGCTATTTAATTGCTCAGTTCGCTCTAGAAGTCCACGGTAGAATAGATACAGAAGTAGAAAAAAATAGATACAGAAGTAGAAAAAATTTAAATAGAAGTAGAAAAATAGAAACAGAAGTAGAAAAAATAGAAATAAATGTAGAAAAATTTGCATACATGAAAAATGGATTTTCTCGACGGTGGAACTCAAAACACTTGCATTTTCAGACGCACGGCTATTTTTCTCCCCCTTCGACAGGCAGAACTTCGTGGACGAGTTCTCGTCGTCCCAAAGGCCAGATTTTACAACTCACTTGACTTTGACTCGAGCTCAAGTGGAGTCAAGTTGATCTCCGTCCGGCTTCGGACCTTAAAGTCAAGTAATTATTACAACGACAACTGAAACTCGTTTCGTTTGCAAGCTCAATCAAGATCTCGATAAAGCGGAGGATCTTGGCTTCTGACGTTAAATTAGTTGAATTATTATTCTTGCCGTTGACATGTCCAATGGGTTTTGAAGTAACAGGAATCGACTTTACCTCCAACAACAATGCATCAGTCTCACAGATGCCAACAACAACAACAACAACACGACGCAATAAAGTCAATTTCGCTGTCATAAAAATTAATTCATAAAACGAAAGATTATCGCGTTGTGCAATCACACAAAGATAAAGGAAAGCAATTTGTAAACAAATTAAATTAAATTAATTCGATGCGACCTGATTGTTGTATCCCATTGTTGTTGTGTTTGTTGTTTAACACTTTTTGCGTGCAAAATCCCCACGAATTTCTGGGACAAATTATACCAATTATAAACAGTTTTTGAATACAATTTTTTGTTTCAGTTTATAATTTTTTTTTTTTGCTTATTATATATTTTTTTTCTGTTTCTCCTGTGACAAAAGACCATTTAACACTGTTTTTCCACCGCCCCGAAAATAGATGGGGACGAATAAATGAGAGTGAGCAGAAAATAAAATACGACAAAACGAAAAAAATGAACTTTGTTTCAAGGAGTTTCGGCGTGATTTTCCGTTGCTGACCTCCATTAGTAGCTGACTTTAATTGCGGTAATTTTTGGGACCTCGATCGGATTGCTAAATCGTTGTTATCGATGAGTGTTTTCTGAGTCTGTATGTGTGATTGTGAAGGAAATAAAAATATTAAAAAACCAACCGACTAAATATTCACCGTTAATTTGAGGTAACAATAACAACAACAACATAATGCACCGAACGCATCGATTTCGAAACTTGTGCAAATTGTTTGGAATTTTTATTTTCTTTGGCGTTTGTTGACTTTACGGATGATTTGTCAATTGACAATCGTTTGGTGGGGATTTCGGACGCACGTCATCGAGTTTCTCCATCGTCGCGTTAATTAATGTTGTTGTTACTATTGTTGTTGTAAATGTTGTTGTTGCTACTATTGTTGTTGTTATTGCTATTGTTGTTGCTATTATGGTTACGCTTCGATTTCGCGTGATGCCAGCCAATTGTTAGAGGCCAGCGTGTAATACGATGAAATGTTGTTGGAAATTAGTTGAAGGCGCGATGACTTAGTTAATTGATTTATATAAAAACTAATAATAATAACAACTAATAGCAACAACAACTACAACCACCATCACCACTACTACAACCACTACCATATCAACACCAACAATAGCTTTAATAGACAGCAACAACAAATTGCTCTGTAAGTGTTTGATAATATGAAAATATTATTGCTGGCAATTAAGCAATTATTTTCCATACGATATTATTGTTGTGTTTTTTGTTATTGCTGCTGATAACGCGCTACATGATTTAAGGTAAACTCGAATGATCGACTGTAGGAAGGTCACTGAAACATCTCTGGGTTTTTTTTTCCTCTTTTAGTTGCAACTGCACGCTGACTATTGAATCTTTTAATAGAAAATCTCGAGCTTATCGCGATAAAGCATTAAAATAACTAATTTCCTTAGCAATTTCTCATTCATCAGAAATATTAAGAAATATCGATTTAGACAATAGAAATATTTAATTCATTCCTTTGCTCATCCGATCGTTCGTTCGCCCATTAATTAATGCAAAAGTCAAATGAATCAAACGAGGCGAAAACAAAGTGGATGTGAGTGTGAATGCGGATCATCACGCCGAACCACACGATGGAGACCCACATCTTTTTTGTCTTCAGATGATGGATGTCTCAAAGGCGAACTGAATATCATTTCGGTCGTTGGTTGTTTGGCATTTTTTCGGTGCTTTTAATTTGGGTTCACGACTCTGTGTGGGCCGCATTGTGACAAGCCAAGGGCGGCGGGGGGAGCTCGTCATGGGAGTGCAACACCAGCTGAAGGTCGTGAAATGATTTTCGGTAAAAATTTGCATATTTAATTAAAAGCACACAAAAGGTTGCATCAGGCAAAGACGAAGGTGGGATAAAGATATATAAATTGGTATTTGAAAATAATCTTGAAAAATTGTATTAAAAAATTGTCTTGAAAGTTTTGTTTCTGTTGAAAATTTTGTTGTATAATTTTCATAAAAATTTTTCTTCAAAATTTGTTGTTCTTGAAAATTTGTTTCAAAATTTTTTCTTAAAAATTTCCTTAAAAATTTTCTTCAAAAATTGTCTTGAAATCGTATCTTGAAAAATTGTCTTGAAACTATTTCTTAATATTTTGTTTTTTAAATACAAAATTTTCCTGAGAAAATTGTGAGAAGTATTGAGAAATTCTATTGTAAAATACTTTTTAAAATGTTCTGACAAATAATTTTCCAAAGCGGACTTCACAACTTGCCTTCAAAAATTTCTTTGGAAATTTTATTCAAAATAGTTGATCAAAACCCTTGTCTATAACTAGATATTGGTATCAAAAACAAAAGACTTAAGACACACACGTCACTCCGTTAGAACTAATTTTTCCACGTCATGATTCAAATATAATTAATTGTTTCCCGAAGCGAGGAATGGAAAATGGAAAAACTCCAGACACGAACATCATCATCACCGATTGCATTGAACCGAAGAACTTTTTCAAACACTCGCGGCCAAAACCGAGAAGGTCGGCATATGAAATTATCAAAAATTTTCATTCACGACGAAGACAACCGTTAATTAATGAAATTATCGAACAGGAAACACTTGAATTTCGTATTCAATTTCTCCACAATGTTTTCGGGCGGAAAAAGTTTCCCTCCGGCCAACGAAAAAAAAAGGTTCCTTCGTTCTTCGCCCGAAACATGTAAATGATGGAACAAGTGTAGCGAAGGAAGAACGAGAACTGTTAAATTACAACAAAGAGGCGGAGCAGAAAGAGGAACAAAAGAACGTGAGATTGGAAATTGATTAACAAAGAGGGAGGAAAGGAAACAGGGAGGGAGGGAGAAAGAGAGAGGGAGAAATATGGTTTTTATTTTTTTTCTATTGGCGGCGAGAACTTGTTGAGTCAACGCAATATTTCATTAGTTCTTTAGTTTTAACTAAGATTATTCTTTTGTTCCTTCATTTTTGTTTCTTTTGTTATTTTTTCATTTTTTATTTTTTTTATTTTTGTTTTTTTTTATTTTTGTTAAATTTTTCTTTTTGTTTTTTTAATGTTAATAGAATTTTTATAATTTATCATTTTTTGTATTATAATTTTTTTCCTATTGATTTTTCTCTCCCTTTAGTTTTTCTAATCCCCATCGATGTGTTTTCTAACCGATTTGTTTCCTATCGAATTCTTCTCCTTCCCCTCATTCTTCATCTATTTTTACTACTTCTATTGGATTGGGATTTTCTTTTTACATACCTTCGGCGGCAGCATCCAGTGGAGTTCTGTTGGTGGCCGGCATCGGCGCTGTTGTTGTTATGTTAATAAATCAGGCAACAGCGTCGACGCAGAAGTCGTTGAACCATCAACGGCGACGTCGTTGCTTGAGTTGTTGCTGTTGTTGTTGAGCAATGCTGAGCCTGTTGTTGTTGGCGTCATCATTGTTGTTGCGATGTCTGCATCGGTAGCAATGGTTGTTGTTGCCGCAGCGGCAGCAGCAGCATCCATTGCGTCGTCGTCTGCTGCACGAATCGCTCGAGTGGTGAGCAAAAGTAATCCACAAATTATTGCTGCCAGCGGCAGATGAGATTTTCTTCTTTTGTTGTAAAACATTTTCACGTCGGCAACGCTATCGTTGTAGTTGTTGTTATTGTTGTTGTAGTCGTTGTTATTGTTGCAGTTGTTTTTAACTTAATTTTATTATTTCGTTAAGCAGACTTGTGTTTTCTTGTTATTTAATTGAAAATTTTATGCAATTTTCAGCGATCGTGCGATTTTCTTCTTTCGAATTTTTCTTTCTTTCTTTCCCTCTCACTCTAACCGACAACGACGTGTTTTCTCTCTCGCTCACTCGTCGCGGAAGTTATAGGTCAACACTATTATTTGTTGTTGTTATTTTGTATTGTTATTTTAAAGTCACGTATTCATTTCGCTAGGGATATTTTTCTTATTGTTATTTTTGTTGTTGTTGCTTTGGTACTTGTTGTTATTGCGGTCGTGAGAATAAATTTACTGAAACTGTGAAAAGTAAATAAGATTTAAAATATCCAAAGCATTTCTTTCCAGAAAATCAACAAATTCCAAATTCAAATTGAAATATGAAACGAAAGACTCAAGACAAGAACGCGAATTATTTATATATTTTTTTGTCGAACTATTTCCTCTCCTTGAACAAATGTAAAAAGAAAGCTTTGAATCCGATTCGGCTCGGTTTCGGCTGGGAATAATTTAATAAACATGCTAATCTTTCTTCCATTTCTATGCTTAATTATGCATGAACAGGTCCGTCGAATCAGGCGCCCCATTAATCGAGCACCAAATTAAATGAGACGGTGTGGTGAAGACACGAAGACCACACAACAAAAACAACACCACGATATGTCACAAGGGCCAACGGTAGACGAAGACTTGGATGGAAGACAAGAAAGTCGCCAACCCACACCGAGCCCAAGTCAAATGATCCGACTAGAAGCAAAAAGTCGAGGCGGTTGAAGAAGGTTCGGAAAAAAAACTAAACAAAAACCACAAAAACACGTTAAGAAGCAAAACCATGCAAATCCAACCGGTTTACAGTAAATGGCTTAAGAGCCAAAAGCAACAACAACAACAACTTCTTCGACACCGACAGGCAAAAGAATAGACGAGAGCAGAGACCAACCAACCAATAAAACAAAAAAAAGGCCAATCCCAATAAAGAGACTGCGACCTGGCATTTGGTGCAGCTTCTTGGATTCGAGACCACAAAGAACAGACTTCAGTTCGAGTCAGACGAGGGTTTGCGGAATTTCCACCCACAATGTTTCATTTTCCATCTCTCTCTCTCTCGCTCCCACTCTTTTGCGGTGTCTGCGTCTTATAAGAAAATCCTTGCGATTCATTTTTCTGTATTCGTTTTGATTCGATTTCATGTTTCACCCGATTGAATGTTTCACTTGATTTGAATGTTTTAAAATAATGTTCACTTGATTTTAATGTTAAAAATATTTTAACTAGACTTCAATGTCAAAAAATATTTTAACTATATTTTAATGTTAAAAATATTTTAATGTTAAAAATATTTGCACTCGATTCAAAGTTAAAATAATTTTATTCACTTTGGTAGGAAAAAACACACCTTTCGTTTCGTATCTTTGGAATTTTTCACTTTTACCACATTTCAATCCAAGCAAAAACAGAAAACCAAAAAAACTAAAACTAACAAAAAAATGTAAAAAGCGCCACGCTTCGAAGGCTCTCGAGTTGAGGTTTCTTTTGTCGAACCGTCCGTCGCCGTCAGAGCACGAATTCCAACTGAAGGCTTTGGCTTCGAGTTGGAAGCCTGCTGGGACCGTTGCTGATGCGGCTAACTCGTTGTTGTAGATGTTATTGTTGTTGTTGTTCTCTTTTTTCCCCTCACTTGTTGTTGTCTCTATAGTAGTTATTGTATGTGGTTGTTGGTGAGTTTCAACCTGTGTTGAGGTTCGTTTCTCAAAACTCAACAACGATCGAGGGGATTTTTTTGTATTTGCTACTTGGTGTTGTTGTTGTTTTTCTTCAACCGGCCACGTACCATGTTCATAACAACAACAACAACATCACAACAACAACGATGACAATAACAAGAAAAACATCTATGTGCGATGGACAAACAAGCGATCGAACGAACGAAAGAGTTCGATTCACGCATGGAAAAAGGTATTCAATTCAACGAGTATGACTAACGCAAAAACAACAACTATAACAATGTGAACAACAACAACAACAACAATATGAACAACAACAACAATATTATATTCACCAACGTCTACAACTATTAAAACAACAACGAACGAACGAGTTCACCAACGAAAGAGTGCGAGAAGAAAACTAGTTAAATTCGTGCTCGCTCGCTGATCGCAAGGTGAATTCGATGAGGTGAAAAAATTGTGTGAGAGAGTGAATAAGAGAGCGACAGAGCGCCAGACCACGATTGAGAGAGCGAATCAAGAAGAGCGCAACAGATGCAGTCGTGAACGAAGATCGGGAAGTGGCAGCCGGTGATCGAAAGACGAAACAGAAGGAAGCGGTGATCGAAAGACGGCTAGAAAGAAACGATGGATAGAGGAAAGGGGCGAAAGAGAGAGAGAGAGTGCTCAAGGGATTCAGGTGCAGATGTTGGTTGGAAGCCGGTTATTGAGAGGGTGGGGAGAAGAGAGAGAGTATGTTGAGGATGCGGGCGGTAGCGAAAGACTTGGTTAAAGATTGGAGAATATGTGAGGAATAGAAATAGGATAAAACGGAACCTCAGATAGTAGCAAGATATTGATATTTTTAGTTTGAATTTATCGAGAAGAAGTGGTGGAAAAAATTAGTGAAATACATAGTTAAAGAAACATTTAAAGAAAATTTGGGAAACAAATTTAAACAATATTTGAAAATTATTTTTTTGAAGAAAAAATTTGATTGTAGAAGATTAAAGAACATTTTAAAGAAAAAATTAAGAAATTTGTAATCATTAATTGTACAATAAAATAATAAAACTGATAATAATTTTTAAATGAAAAGTAGAATTTGAATCGAAATTGAAAAAAAATTAAGAAATTTAATAAAGAAATAAAACAAAAATTAGAGAAGAAATACAAACAATTTTTTTTATTTCAAGAAACTAAGCGAACAAATTTTAAGAAAAGCTTAGAGAAAAAATGTTAAGAAAAATGTAAGGAATAACAAAACCAAATTTAAATCTTTAAACATACAAATACAAAAATGTATAAAAAATTAGACAATAAATAAATAAAACAATAATTTTAAAAACAAATTTAAAGAAAAACTGATGTAAACTGGGAGATTGAAGTATAAAATTTCATAATCAAATCAACAGTAGTTTAGAAAAGTTGTTGTTGACAAAAAAATTGATTTTTACGAAACCCTCTTGTGGATGCCGAACTACTCCCAACACGCCCATGTGTGTGTGTGTGTTTGTCTAAGTAGCAAAGGCCTTGGGCGGTTTGGCAAACAACAGGCAATTTTAAGGCAGGGTGGCCGCGTTGTCCAACAGCCTAATCAGCAAGCCGACAGACGCCCACAATAACGAGCAACACCTCGAGACGAAGGTGGAAAAGTGGAGAAACGAAAACTGAAACCGGGGAGACGAAAATGAAACCCATGATTTCTTAAGCCTGGAAATGAGACTGCGACGAGATGCGTTGACAATGAATCGGTTTCTCCGGTGGCCCTAGATACAAGACTAATAAGAAGCAGTGACTATTTTCGCCATTTGTTTTGACAGCAGAAGCAACAACAATGCAATGAAAAACTCTAACAACAATATCACCAGCCACAACAATAATAAAGCATAATGTCAATATATGTCTGGTAATTGTTTACACACCGTTGTTGTTGTAATTTCTGTTTTTGTAATTATTTTTTTTGTTGTACTTAATGCACAATGCGATGGGGAAAAGTTTCACTTTCTTTGTGAACTTCAGAAAAGAAGGAGTAACAGAAGAAGAAGATGAAAAAGAAGCAGAAGGCGAAGAAGTAGCAGAAGGCGAAGAAGTAAGAGACGGTGAAGAAGAAGTAGCAGAAAGTG
Source organism: Coelopa frigida (assembly GCA_017309665.1). Lineage (NCBI taxonomy): Eukaryota > Metazoa > Arthropoda > Insecta > Diptera > Coelopidae > Coelopa > Coelopa frigida. The sequence goes on along the minus strand of CM029561.1, from coordinate 36,825,224 downwards.
AAGTTGAAGAAGTGCCTGAAGAAAAAGTGAAAAAAGAATGAAAATGAAATTTCGTCTTTTACTTGTAATTCTGCTTTTGTGACATGTTTTTATAATTGTTGCTTTAGTTGTTCCGGTTGTTGTGGTGGAGGTTGTTATTGTGGTTGATTTTGGGAGATGTCGTTTTTGTTGTTGGCATTGTTTTGCTGATGTTTGTTATTATAGTTGTAATATTTTTGTTGGTGGTGTTCTTGTTTATGTTGTCGTTATTGTTACTATCACGAGTGATGGTTTTGCGGTCGATGACAGAATAACATTTCGCAGTTGATCTGATGCCTTATTTAGATTTCGTTTCATTAAATTTTTTTCCACTCGATTTCGTCGATTGATTTTAAAAAACCTCGAAACGAAAGAAAGTGGCCACACTTGGGTTCTCTCGAAAGGAGTGGGGAAAAATATCCAAATCGAAAACTTTTCCACATGGTTTGACTCGGGGTCTGCGCGGACTTCTGTCTATTGAACCGCGCTTTCGTAACAAACGAGTTCTGCGAAAGACTTCCACCACCAATGATTGACAATCACTTCAAGATCTGGACGAGGACAAAAACAAATAAATCAAAGCCAGTCAGAAATTCCAATTAACATGTGTGAGAGAGTTGACGAACATTCATATGTGTGTGTATGTGAGTGTGTTTGTATGGGGAAAAATAGCTCGACAGCAATCGGATCGGTTTAATGCTATCACAAACCAGTTGCATATGAAAGTAAAAGTAACAATCGCTTGGCTCCAGCTCGTGCTCGGCGCAAACGCAGCATGGCATGGATTACATTCTCAAATGAAAGATGTGCGACGACGTCAAATCACAACAGCAACAACAACATCACCAATAACAACAACAACAACAAGAGCAATGTACCCAAGAGGAAAGGGGGATAGAAAATGCGGGGAGAACGTTTGAGAGATTATCAACAAGAAAATGTCAACAAGAAAAGGTTGACTGAGAAAATTTTAACTCAAGAAATGTCCACTAGAAGAAATTCATCTGGTTCACATAAATTGAGTTCAGGCAAATAAATTAGTTAAATCGTATTATCAATTTCTAATTTATTTATTAAATGCTGATCTTTCGAAAATTTCTCATTCAAGTTGCGTTCCAACGGATTCTCGAGATTTGATGACGGTGAAATGATGTCATTCTGTGGAGATTTTGCACACTGCCTTCAGATGTTTATCTCTTCCCTGAATATAAATGAGTCGTGTGGTATTTTGTTTTGGTTTTTATTTTCGGGTGAGAATATTTTCAAATTATGACGTCCGTTTGTCCATTAGAAATGAAATAACAGCCATTCAAATTTGAAACATTCAGTCGTGCTTCCGAGAATCGTGAGGAGTGCAGAGAATGAGAAAAAATGTGGATTTTGAGGTTTTTTGTTATTTTTTTTATGAAATCGAAATTTATGACTTGGGTTTGGGGTGCAAGTTTGTGTCTTGAGTCTTTGAATGAAGTTCGTCGTCGGCTGGAGACTTCGTCTCAAGTTCGTGCCTTGAGTCTTTGAGATGTGTTCGTCTTCGGAAAAAAAAGCGATCGAGTTCGTTTCCTGAGTCGTTTGTGTGAAGGCGTTTCCGAAGGCTAACGATCGAGTTTGTGACTTAAGTCTTTTATTGAGGTTGCACCAAGTTTGTTTCTTAAGTCTTATATATAAGTTTCTGAATATTTTGGAAGAGAGAAAATTAAGAGTGAGTAAATATTTTGCGAATTTTGCTGAAAAAAACTATTTTCGAAAATATATTTCCGAAATAATATTCTGTATTAATTTTTTTTTCCAAAAACCTTCTCATCATCCACGAATTCCCTTCGATTGGGATAAATGAGACTTTTCAGTCATCTTTTGACAAGTTCTTGCAAGAGACTTCTAGCTAATTATTTGCATTTTCCACCAGATTTCGATTTTCCGTTCTTGATTTCGTGCTGCGGTTTATGTTGTTGTTAGTGTTGTTGGTGTTGTCATTGTTGTTACCACAAAGTGCATTGTGCTGCCAACACTCAAAGGTTGTTCGTATGAAAATTGCCAACCGAACAACAACAACAACCACAATAGAGACAACAACGAGAAGAATAAAACCAGAAGAAATGAAAGAGAAACAGAAACCTGAAAAATAGTTCGCATGTCTGAAGTCGAAGGCATTGTGTGCAAAATAATAATAATCTAGGTGCAGACATCAGCTGCATTCTTATTGTTGCAAAACAACAATAATAACAAAAACAACCACAAAAGCCCTCCACAACAATAGCAACAACAGATTTCAACAGATTTTTTTGCGCCAATAGAAGGCAGAAAACTTCAAAATAAACCAAAAACAAATCCAAAGCCAACATTTTTTTATGACAGCATAAATTTTGTTTTCGCTTTGCTTTTGTTTCTCAGTTATTTGCGTTTGTCTGCATTTGTTTGTCTTTGAAATTCTTCGTTTCGCGCCTTCATTCGTTGTTTGCCTTCTTTTTTCGCTCTCATGTAGGATGACGAATAATTTCGAAAACAACCATCGATATGAGGGGAAAAATGCGCGCCATATTGAGCGAGGTTGCGGTTATTGTTGTTGTATTTTTGTTGTTTTTCCTTTTGTTGACGATTCGGGTTTTGGCGAAGGTGAACAAAGCAAATGAACGTCGGAAGGTGGGCGGACAGACGTCGACGCGAAAAGAGCGTCTGCATGCAAAAGTGACAGAGTGCGAAGGAGAAGAAGACGTGAGCGAAACGAAAGACTTAAGCGAGAAACTCGAAGAAACGCGAAAGTTCATCGCATGGAGATGAAGAAGAAGAAGAGACTCTCAAGATGCTGTCAAGGAGACCAAATGATGAGAAGTAAACAAACGCCAGAGGAAGAGACGAGCAATTGCAGAAAGAGAAGGATCAAGAGAAATATCAAAAGGAAGATTCAAGAAGATGAAGAGGGATCAGAGAGGATCGAATTAAAAATTTTAAAAACCAATGACTTTGTACGACATATAATAATAAATAAAAAAATCCTGCACTTAAACGTTTAATTTTGGAATTATAATTTTCATATTTTTTAATTTCTTTTTTTTTTTTAATATTTAATTTTATACTTTCGAACTAGTTATAAATAACAATCACATCTTCAATTCAATAAATTGTGAATATTTTTGCACATGCTTTGAGAGAATATCCACAATAGAATAACCAATAAAACGAGTTCAAATGTCAAATATTGTTTTCGTATTTGATTGTCAATTTGTTGTCGTTTCTTGTTGTTTCTCTTGTCTTAGAGTCTGTTGTTCGCATGTGACAATAAAAAAAATACACCAAGCCAATGCAAAGTTGTCCACCTTCAAAGAGCTGGTTATTTTCTTTTTTTTATACAACAAATACAGAAATAAATAGAGAAAAAAATACAATTTCTATAACCATAACAACAACTGTTGCACGGGACAACGACGTTTTCATCGACTTGAAACGAGAACAAGAACTCAAAAGAATTTCTGAGTCGACCAGTTCCAACCGGCGGCTTAGGAATTGTCACCTTAAGTCGAGTCAAGCGGTCTTTCAACGCCGCCGGCGAGATAATACTCAATTGTTGTTGTAGCTTTTGTTCTTATTTCACTTTGAACATGTCAAGAATTGTTCGCTACTCCAAATCTAAAGCGATTGAAAAGTAGATTTGGACGAAACGACATCGATTTCATCGAGAAAAAAATCAAATATTACGTCGGAATTGTGAACGATTTGAACGATTGACAACAATTCCTTCGATAGTTGGTGACACATCAACACATTAACACCTCGAGAACTCGAAGCACTCAAAGTCGTTGGGAGAGATCGCAAAATTCACCACCCCGCCTTCCCACATCCTGTTCACCTTGAGATTCTTTACAAGAATTCCACAGATCTCGATCGTAATACAAAAGATCTTGATCGTAATTCAACATGATCTGATTTAGTTAAATGAATCTTGATTTTAATTAAATAGTATCTTGATCCAAATTTCCACAAATTTAGATCGTAATTCGTCAGCGATTAACGTTTATGATTAAATTTCCGCCTCGGTGGCATTCAGATCTTTCGCCCATTTCATTATAAACACATTATCCATTCAACTTTAAATGCCTACCCATTAGAGGTCATCCCACTGACCTTCACATATTTCTCTATCATGGACAACTATTTCTCCTTCATGGACAGCTATTTCTCCACTTCACCTCGGCAATAAAGCCAAGTGACCGTTACAGAATAAGTATTCATCTTGATCTTGTAGCTATCGTCATCGACAACCGTAAAACATTTGCCCAATTCCCATTGTTATTCAAATGTTTCGGTAATATTCTTGTTGAACGATAGAAATTCCAACTCATATTCAAATATCTTGTGGGTTTTGATGCTTCTTCACACATGAATTAAGCCATTCAAGAGCTTTCTATGTGCTCGTTCTCAACCGGGAATCTTCGGAGATGACCTTCACAGAGACGATTCCATAAGATCGTTTCAACGGTTTCAACTTTATATCCATTGTCAAGGATTTGTCATCGGTTTCATATGATTTTATGATATGACTCTCCACGACTTGAACTTCCGAGGAAAATACATCAAATTCTTCTCATCCAATTACAAATGATTCAATTATCCAATGTTCAATCGACGTCTTCACTAGTTACAATTCACTAGAACTAAATTGATTAATTAATCAATCAATACCATGTCTTCCCAACGAACTCCAATGATCTCAGTTTGATGATCTCAAACCGAGATGATTCTCTAGTTAGCTCTTCATCGGCGAGTTGAATCTCACATGATCAGCTGCTCTTTCAAAATGAAACCTATTACCAATGAGAAAGAGAGATAGCGAATGAGTGCGAAAGAGATAGATAGAGTAAGAGGGAGAAAGAGAAGGAGGGAGCCTCTCGGGGATGACCTTGAGCTCTTGAAAAGACACATCAATCGTATTCGAAATGAAGATTTCGTTAATAACTCAAATATTTAATAAAACTATTTTTCTTCGTTTGGATACAAGAAACTCTATCTTAGTTGTTGTTGTGATTCTTCATATCATGGCTGTTGTGGTTACTATCGTTATTGTTTTTCTAACTATTGTTGTCTTTGTATTATTGCCTTTGTGCCGTTTTTTTTGTTTGTAAATCTATGATTGTTGTTGCTATTTTATCACTTCCACCAGCCTAAGTCGAAGTATTTGTTCAACATGATTTTGCTTTTTGTGCAGGTCATATTGTTGTTATTTCTGTTGCTGTTTTTAGGTTATTTCATATATTATCATGATGATTTTGTTGTAAACTTTACATCATGTGATATTTTTTCAAGTGTATCTTTTGTATTAATTCCCTTGTATGCGTTTAATTTAATTAAGTTTGTGCCATCGTCATCGGCCAACGGTTTTTGATGGCCAAATGAACTTGGCCCAGTGGCCCAATAAATGCACCGAGGTATGAACATAATGCGTTCATTTTATCGCTTAATTAACTTGATCGCAACAAGTTAATTAAATGCGATCGCCGAAGCGATGCGAATGTCAATGAGATCGACGAAGTTTGGCCAAAAAAAACGGTTTTGGCTTGCGTCGACACGTGCAATCGTTGGCCAGCAGTCAGTTGGACGTGATTTCGGAATCAATTGGCATCCAAACAAAAAGTGGTAAATTGTAGATATGTATTTTTTTATCAGTGGTTTTCTTTGAAGTCTTTTGTTCTTCTTTGTGGTATTTACTTGTACTTCAAGTGATTTTGATTTGATATCGCACTTTCTCTACATTTCTTCCGTTGAGATGTGTTGGAAAATAATAACAAAAATATGAACAGTTGGAAAATAATAGCAAAAGACTAGTGATGACAATAACAACACACTAGTGATGACAATAACAACACCCTAATAACAACAATAATAACACACTAGTGTTGAAAATAACAACACTAATAAAAATAATAATAACAATATAAGTGATGATAGCAACAACTTGCCCAATCACAGTAACAACTAGCTTAATCACAACAACAAAATGTCCACTACAACAACTGCTGCTACCATTACAACAACTAATACTACCATTACAACAACTACTGCTATCATAACAAAATCTCTCGCTCCAAAATGTCATCAAACTTTTCCACTTACACCAGCCGCCAAGATGAGACGAACATGAAATTAAATACTTCACACACTTCAGTCACTTGAATCATTTGAGAGGGGAATCAACTACACTCACATGGACCCACACATCCACATACACAGATTGAAACTTATACACACACATGAAACTCAAACTTTTCATATATACATGGAAATCATTCACTTTTCATACACATATGAAATTCATTCACTTTTCATTCACACATGAAATTCATTCACTTTTCATACACACATGAAATTCATTCACTTTTCATTCACACATGGAATTCATCCACTTTTCATACACACATCAAACTCACTTTTACCACATTAACAAATTGAAACTCTTGCTGCAAGCAACAACTTTTAACATTCGCTGCATTCCACGCTTCATGCTTGAGCTCTATCTAAATGGCGGAAGCCAACTCAGGATGCTGTCGTTGGCCACAACACACCACACATCACTTTCCTCCTCACCTAACTTCACCTCATCCCTCTCCTCAACTATCTTCACTTCATCTCTCTCCTCAACTACATTCACCTCATCTCTCTCCTACCGCACCTCATTTCTCGCTAAAGACCCCCATCTCTCGCTAATTACAGACGTCTTCGCTGCGCCGCGTCCGCTGCACAAATGACCATGACTTTAGTCGGCTCTAATGAGGGGTGGAGACCGGCGCGCGGCCTCACTCGCTCACCTCTGAGGTCGTTGATGGAAAAAGCGCCGCTTCGACTTGATGCTACTGACTCGTATAAATTACCTTATGATAGCCTGCGTCATGTTGCGATTACAAAACAGGGCACGAGGTGTAAATTGATAACGCGGAATCATATCAATTACGAGGGGAAGACAATCGATGGCTGTCGATGGATCTGTGGGGTGGGGATCAGGAAGGAAGGAAGGATTGGAAGAAAGCATTGATGAAGAAAAAGGAACTATTGGGAGACAGGAGGAACGAGAATGGAAGCAGAAATGATGAAAAAGCATAGATGATAACGAAATAGAAATGTAAAGGTAGCAAGGATGATGAGGAAACAGGGATGATAATGGCACAGGTATGATAAGAAAATATGAATGAAGAGGATCGATGATAATACAGGAACTATATAGAAACAGTAACTATGAGGATGTACATAAAATGATTGGACGAAAATTTATAGCTCTCGATATCTCAGTTGGGTAGAGATTAGGAAGAACGAAGGAAGAGGAAGTAAGTATAATAAGGAACAAAAGGAACAAGATGATGAGGAAGCAAAGATGTTGAAAATAAAAATAAATTAATTGCATACTCCTTGAAAAAGAAGTCATAAAAATCATGTGGCATATGTTAATTTCTCAATTAGACTAAAACTACATTTATCACAAACTAATGTGTTGGGAGTTAAAGGTTTTTTTTTCGATTTTGAGAGTCAACAGAAGCAATATTTACACCGCCATCAGGAACTAATCTTCAACCATCGACACCAACGACAATAACGACAACAACGACTGACGTTTGACGCCTGCGAACGATTTGTACAAGGAACTGCATACGATTACATAAATGTGCCTGCAGCGATAGCAACAATAACATTAGCCATGATATCTAATCCCACAAGTGCATACAACAACAACAAAAATATCAACTAAAGCCAACTACAACTTCACAACAAAAACTACGCATAATATCAACTACGAAAAGTGAGACAAAATATTTATTAAATGCATTTCAAACAAGCGAAAGTTATGCAAGTTGTGGGTTTTTTTATGAAAAAAAAGTCATGAGAGAGGAACGAGAAGCAAACAGGAAGTGAGACCACAACAACAACAAAATCAACCACAACAACAAAATTAACCACAACAACAAAAACAAGAAAATCAACAATGAAAACGATAAAAATATAAATTATAACAATATTTGACGTGTTTATAACTATGAATAATTGAATAAAAGTTATAAAAATATGACTAATAATTATAACAACAAAACTATAAAAATAACAATAACAACAAATTAAATTATAACAACAACATCTAGACGATTTTGTCGAAGAAATAAATATAAAATGTAAATTAATAGCAAGAAAAATGTCACCTACAACAACAACAACATATGCAACAACGCCAGATCCAGTTGATCGAGTTGTGATAAAAATCAAAAGTGACTTAAATGATGATAATGATGTTGCTCTGGTTATTGTTATTGTCGTCATATCGATCAAGACAATGAGAGAAAGGTGAAGGAGAGGAAGTTGAAGGAGAAGAAGTTGAAATAGAAGAAGACCAACAACAACAACAACCATCCACACATACATACACAATCACCGATTCACAAATCGCCGACAACTCATGCGGACAATGCATCATCGTCAATTGCAAAGGCCGACCACGAACCGACAACGTCTGTGATTCGCATCGGAAATGAAGTCGTTGAATTTCCCCAAATCATGACGTCATCGACAGGGGCGTTGCAAGGCCGTCGTTGGGGAGTCATTGGGGGAATTTTTTTCTGAATTGAACTGAATTCGAAATTAAATACCATATATCAAATGGCAAGTACAACGTAAATGAATGGATATCAATTAAAAAATTAATAGAAGGAAGTGGGGAAATGAAAAGAGACGATAAAAATATCGATAGGTGACAACAACATCGATAGACGACAACAACATCGATAGTCGACAAAAACATCGATAGACGACAACAACATCGATAGACGACAACAAAATCGATAGTCGAAAAAACAACGATTGGTATTCATTCAAACAATTGGCCACCCAATCCAAATTGAATCAACCACTGGGCGCCATCGTGACACGTCTTTGGAGCGCCATTAAAATAGTTGTGATTCATCGGATTTGCTTTTATTTTCAGACCTATAGTTGTTGTTTCTATAGGCCAACTAAAACATGCACCAAGCGAAATTCCTCTAAGCGAGTTCCTGGTAAAAAGCTTTTAATTCAATGTTGATTGACTTTTGAAACGATTTGACGCACGCTCGTGAGTAACTGTCTGTCGCTTGAACACATGTCCATCGACATAGAGTCTTTCTATATGTCTGTTTGTCTCTCTGTCTGACCGTTCCCATGTCTTTGGCATAATGCTTGGAATTTCAATTATTTCTCCGGCCACATGACGACGACATGTGACGCAATCGGGTGTTACCGAAAAATCTTAAATCGTTCCCTGCGTTACTCACTATCACAGGGATGGATATTTTCAAATATTCAGTCTATTGTAATTTTTGAACTTTTTTCTTTGCTTATAATTTATTCTAATTTTTTAATTTTTTGGTATTTTTTTGTTGTGTATTTTTAAATTTTTTCTTGATTTATGATTAATAATTCTTATAAATTCATATCATTCTCATTTTTCATTTCTCATTTTGATCATAATTTTTTTTTATTTTCTATCTTTTTTCAAAATTTTTTTCTCAAAATTCTCAAAAAAACTTTTTAATTTAAATTTTTCAAAATATTGAAATTAATTATTCTAAATTTTTGACTCTTTTTAACAATAAATTCTCATATTTTTATTTTTTAAAAAATTGTTTTTTTTTCAAATATTTAATTTTTTTTTTTTGGCATTTTTAAATCGATAAATTCGGCGAACAGCTGCGTTGACGCATATTTGCGTGTATTAATTAAGGTTAACAAATTGAGAACAACAACCACAATCAAAGACAACCAACAAAAACTTTAGAAACCAACTCCACTATTCACAGAAAAAAACACCTCACACAACAACAAAATTTACAACAAAAAAAATCGTAACAACAGTCAAAGTGTTTCCGCCAATTTTATCGTTGATTCTTTCCGTTCTTTCCCTTTCAATCGTTTACACAGTTGGCAAAAAGAATGATTCAAAGAATCTGTGTCAAACGTGTGGCTTGTTTTTTTCTGGTATATAAATTAGATCTGTTTCCGATTACAATTAGATCAGCTTTTGTGAAAATAAAATTAATTTAAAGTAGATCTTGTTTTGTGGGGTTTTTTGAATGTGGGGATTTTTTCGGAAAAATATATTACGTTTTCATACAATAAAAAAGTAAATTGTTTACATGTGATAGAGTAAATACGTTACACGTTTAATATAGGAATTATAAAAATTTCCTATCAAATTAATTAAACTTTTTAATTTTTTTGTTAGTCTTAATTTTTTTCAATTTTTCTTTTTGCGTTTATTTTATTAACATTTATAATTTAATACACTATTTTTATATCATACTTTATTTTTTGTGTTTGTTTTTTTTTAAAAATCTTTTTAAATTTTAGTTATTTTTGCTGTATAAGACATGATCCATAATGGCTGGAATATATAATTAAAAAAATCTTCAATCAAATCAAGGAAACGAAGTGAGCATAAGAAAACCTCACAAGCCTTGTTTTAAAAATTTTTCATTGTTGTTTATTTTTTATTATTATGGGCGGAGGAAAGTCGTGGTATTATCGTAAGCGTTATTGTATTATTGTTTCTGTTCCCGCTTAATGGTTATTAAAAGCTATTAATCGATGCTAAACGCTCGCCTCAAAGTGCATACCACGAGCTATGCTTGAGAGAAGCCATTGCTTCAACGAGAATTCGAATCGCCTTCTCTATTATCGCTTAATGCGAATAATCACCGTCTAGTTTCAATTGTTCATCTCTAGCCGAGGAGAACGCATTCTGATTTAACGCTCGGCTTCCCGTTGATCTTCATCGTGCGGAGGATGAGAGGTGATCGTTTGATCCCCACAATTGGGGCTTCCGTTGAAATTGTCTTCCCTTGAAGATGAACCCCAAAGTCATCGCCTTGAACAGCTTCTACGAAGGCTTCTCCATCTCCATCCACACATTATCTTCATGTCGATGTCGATGCTGACCAACAGGAAGCTGCTGCTGCTGCTGGCACTCAACCGCAACGCATTGCAATCGAAAGTAAATCGATCCACCGAAACCAGCTGCCTACCGTTGGCTCGATCCAGATCTCGATCTCGTCGCATTCGTCCATCGATCGAAACGAGTTCTGCCTCGATGCCAACGATTTCCATATGGTTTGGTGTCCAAAAAGTCAAGGCGTATGAATGAAGGAAGCCCGGGTCTGGGGTTTTGACCAGCTTGACCAAAACGAGGAAGCATTTTTGGCCACTCGGAGGATGAGGAGAAGGAGAAGTGGAGAAATGGAACCAACCGATGGCAACCGGGCTGAAACCGATCGACGGCCCAAACCAGACGAGCCAAGGAAATGCAGCCAGACAAAAACCAGACAAATGGAAAAATAGATGAAAAGGTAGAGACACAAACAGATAGAGAGACTGTGAGGCGAATGAGAGGGAGACAATGAGTGAGTGAGAGGGAGGGAGTGAGTGAACGAGAGACAGACGTTGTCAACTGGTTTCCGCCACTCACTGCAGGGAGCCCCAACGCATTGGCCGCAGGTGAGGCACACGACAAGCCACAATTGGCACCAAACAGAGAAAGACAAAAACAACGAGAAAAAAAAAACCGGGAATGAAAACGAGATAAAATTCAATGCGCACGAGCGGCGGTTTTATTTGTATTTGGTACTAAGTGACTTCCTTTAAGTGGCCGCCAGCCTGCGAGTCGTTGACTCCAAATCGGTGCCGATGTCGACTTCGATTTCGTTTTGTTTTCATTTTCTATCAATCTTTATCGCCAAGCTCTGAACATTATCGAGCCTCTTAAATATGGTTTTAATATCAGAAAAGAAGGTTTTAATTTCAGAAAAATGATTTTCATTTCAATAAAAATCGGTTTAATTTCGAAAAGATCATCTCGATCATTTCCCTTTCATCGGCCGCTGCTGTCGCAATGCCTTTGACCCTTCATAATCCCTCGAGACACTTGGCCCAGCCCCTTAGATCGGAAAATCGTGAAGTGCTGAATGTTCATTGATTGATGCCAGAGTAGGCATAGAAAAGGCATCTCAATTTCAGCACGCCTCTATTGCCAGCTATTGTTCCAGTTAATTTGTGGATTAAGAGGCTTTCGAAGGCGCCCCTCGAGTAGAGGCTCAAGGCCGATTATTGTTGTGATGCAATCGCTGAGAGGGAAAATGCTTTGGAATTATTTCAAGTAGTTGAATTAAATTAAATTAAATTAAATTTAAACATTTTAGTTGGATTAAATAAATTTAATTTTAGTTGGATTTAATTCAATATGATAAAATTTTATTGATTGCATTTTTTTTTTTTTAAATGTTTTTTTGTTTTGGATAAAATTTAGTTGGATTAAATGAAATTTTAATTGCATTTAATTCAATATGATAAAATTGTATAGATTGGAAAATTATTTTTTTAAAGTAAATATAATCGAAAATTTGTTGTAGTTTGAAAATTATGTTAATTCTCTTGAAAATACGTTGGATTTAGTATTGTGTGAATTGGGGTCAGAGTCACGTGACGTCCTTGGCACCCAATGCGTTGGCAGCCCTGCCAAATCGTCGACCTTGGGTCTTCGTGCAAAATGTCACTCATACGCACCGAGTCCGAGTGGTCTAAACGTAATTTTTGACTTCATAAAACCCCAGTACAAATCCTTGGACTTCTTAACATCACACCTTAACTCACCTCAATTCTTATTCACTTGACATTAACTTGACCATAATTCACTTCATTTTACCGATGATACCAACAACAACAATTTCACCACACTTCATTTAGTGCCAAAAAAACGAGACTCAAATCACCGACAACCGCGAAACCTTTCAATCGAACCGAGACTCGTCACTGGACTAAAAATATGCGAGACTTCCTCGTGGAGCTTCCGTTGCATGTCACTAAGGCGTTTCAGCAAAAACAAAAACCATCAAAAGAACCAAAGCAGATCAAAAGGAAAGCAACTGCAAAGAGAATGAGACGGAGTATAAAAAGGAACGTCCACCTAAAATAAAAACATCATTCCTTGGTCGAAATGACCATGCGAGGTGGGGCAAATGTGTGGAAAAATGAGCGAAAGAATGAGAGAAAGGAACAAAGTGGAAAAACAAAACAAATGCACATCAAAAGAAACGTTGCCCATACACTGAGCGAAAATAGTCACGATTCTTTCTTTAGTGAATTCATATTTTAAAATATGGAAATATATTTCTCAGTGTAGCTGACGTTATGGAGTGTGAAATGCCTTGGGTGAAGTGGAAGAATGTGTCAGTGAAAGTATATGTATGTGTGTCTAGTCGAAGTTGTTGTTGCCATCTTTATATGTGTTCGTGTGTGCTTGAAAGAAATTCAGTAGTGGGTTTAAGTGCCATAATTGTTACTGTTGTTGTTAGTTGATAGTTGTTTTTGTTCTTGTTATTGTTTTGTTCCGCCTTAAGCAATTTTCACTTGGTGTTCGCAAACGATACAAGTGTTTGAAATTATCCTCCAGGATGTCTGAAGGCATGTGATTTAGTATGAGAAACGTTTTAAAGGTGAATATCAAATATTGAAAATTGTGTAAATAAATTCAGTTTCTATGCTTTCATAAGAATATTACTTTATTATAAAATATTCATATAAAATATATTTATTTTAATGAATTAAGTAACTTTTTTTGAATAAAAAACAAAAAATAATCTTCTTTCGATTTATTAAATACAAATTTTTTCATTGCTTCTCTTCAAAATCGAAGTTCTTGCTGAAAACCATTGCCTACTTTCAGGCATTACATGTCAACGTGCCAACCAAACTGTTTAGTCGTAGTGTACATACCACAGATGTGAGCAGGGATGCTGCAATTTCACCAGTGCTGCTAGTGCTTCATTGGAAACGGAAATTAGCTTCGTTCGATTCCAGAAAGTTCGTCAAAATTCCAGTCTCTTTCGTCCAATTTTACAGCTGCGAGCAGACAAAAGTAATATTTTGCTAACTTTTTTTTCGGGGTTTTTTTGGTTGTTTACGTTTTTTTGTAACTTCCCTGGATTGCCTGATTTGCCTTCCCTGGAATTTGAATTTGACATGTCATTTGTCAGAAAAATAGCGGGTCGAGTTTTTTCTAATTTAAATTTTTAAATTATTTTTTAAATTAATTAGTAATTAATTAATGTGATCATGAATACTCCTCCACCGCGCGGCGGTTCTCGCTTCGTACGTGGACGTGCCCGAGGCGGCGGAGCCTACCGTCCGTATTTCTACTTCCGTCGCAACGGGCGCACGATTCCCGCAGCGGGCGCTCAAAGAGGCAGACCGGGGGCTTCGAAATCTTCCCGAGGTCGTCGTGGAGGCCTCGATAGTGCTGGGATTCCAGCCGCCACATTGAATTCGTCGTTTTTACGACCGGAATTCTACGTGGCTCCGGAGAATGGGCTGCAAGTGACCAGCATTTGCGTGGACAATCCCTTGCAATGCCCTGGCTGGCGCCTGTATTTTCCTAGTAATGAGTTCAAGGAATCTTCCGAAGTTGCCAAGCGAATCAAAACACTGGAAGCGCACTACAACAGTCGTCCGGAGCAATATGATCTTGTCAACATTCAAACGAAACGGTTTTTCCTATTGATGCCCAAAGTAATCATGGCAGATACCAGTGTCACGGAGTCGTGGCCGACACTGCTCAATGATATGCAATTCCATCCGGAAACCACGTTGAACACATTTGGCGTCGCAATGCATTCGGTGGTCACGATGGCTTCCATCGATGCTTCTCTCAGCTTGCCAGCGTGCAGTGAAAATCATTATTATCCTCGGAACAACCGCCTACCGAAAATTCATGCCCGACCCATGGGCTTCATGGAGGTCAGCCTAGTTTCCGGGATTTCTCAAGAGAATCTGGATCATTTATATTGCGTGCGAGGATGCGTTTCTGCTATTGGCATGCCGAAGGTGAACCGCACATGGGTTGCGTACAAATGTTCGCGCTGCGGACAAGAACAAGCGTTGAGGCAACAAGGTTAGATTCTTAGACTATTGTGAAATAACAAATATAATGCATTTCCATATTGCAGACTATTATCAATCCCGTCCTCACAATTGTGTGCGATCTGAGTGTCATGCACAGGACGGTTTCATCGAGCAGCGCTCCTCACCCTACACCCAAGTCTCTCCGGTGCAAATAATCCGCCTGGCAGAAGTTCATCTTCAAGCCTTTGATATAGACGCAGAGGTGCCGGAGTATCTGAATGTTGAGCTGAGTCATGAACTCGTGGACTCCATATTTCCGGGGCAGGATATCGTTGTCACGGGCATTTTAAAATTACGACCTCTTTCGGAAGATCAACAATACCAGCAGAGTACATCTTTTGCTCCGAAGGCGAACTACGAAGTTTACCTACAAGGATTGTCCATTGATAGTGGCAAACACATAGGTCATACATTTACCGAACGAGATTTAGATGCTATTACGATGGTTAACAATGAGCCAGACAGCTTTAAGCTACTAGTACGATCATTGGCCCCTGAGGTTCATGGGCAGGAAATGGTGAAAGCGGGCGTTTTACTCTCGCTCTTGGGCGGCGCTGGTTCGCAGCTCAGTGATGAATCCGAAATAAATGTGCTGCTTGTGGGAGATCCTGGTGTCGGCAAGTCGTCGATGTTACAAACTGTATCTCGGATTTCGGAACGAGGTTCGCACAAAACCTTTTTATTAAAGGTTATTTCAATAAATGGAAATTATTCTTATAGGTTCGTTCATTGGCGGAAAACGTTCATCTTCGGCACAAAATCAACTATCAGTGACCGTTCAGGGACGGACGAATTTAACATTCCAGACAGGAGCCCTCGTCTCCTCTTCTAATGGGCATTGTTCAATTGACGACATAGATCGAATGACTTCGCAACAAGAGACTCTGCTACAAGCTATACAGAGTCAATCCCTGTCCGTACCATTCCCCAGTATTTTTACCAATCTGATTACTTCAACTTCTATTCTGGCCACGGCCAATTCCGCGCGAGGTCACTACGATCATTCCCGGCATATTTCCGAAAATATTCGCTTGCACCCGGCGCTTCTGCTCCAGTTCCACCTGGTGTTTGTGCTACTTGACACGCCGAACAATGATCTGGACAACTCACTGACGGAACACATAAAAGCTCTACATGCGGGCACCAAGAAGAGTTCAAATATTGCCGCGCGTTTCGAACTCAAGCCGAAGACCAACAACTCGATGAGTATGTCGATGATTGAAGAGGTGGGTGCCGATGATGAAGAATACGATCTGAAAAGTCGTTTGCAATTGAATTGTGTGAAAGGCTATGAAGAGGAGGAGCTCGATCTGCTGCCGCCCATTCTTATCAAGAAGTTCATAGGTAAAGAAATAACTGATGCAGTTTTTTAATGTAATAAACTTTTTAATGATGTTTTTAGCCTATGCTCGGCAAAAGGTGAAACCGCTTTTGACAAGTGAAGCCGCAGAGGAACTCAAGAACTTCTACATGGAGTTAAGACAAAGGGATAATGAAAAATTCAGTGTATTCTCCACAAGGTATGATCATTATTTTTCGTTTTCCTTTATAAATAAGTTTAATGTTTTATACATAAAAAAAACTTCGTTTTAATACTATAACATAAATAAGCGTTAAAAGAATAACTTACAACGTAGTCAAAGTTTTTGTACAATTCATTTGTTAAGAAGTCACATTTTTAAAATAATCTATCATGAACTCGTTAGCGCAAAAGCTTCATAAGCGAAGAAACTGGCAATTCTAATAATATAGTTAAAATCAAAGAGATCAGATACGAAGCAGTCATAGTGAAAACGATAAATGTGAACTAAAAGATGAGAAAACTTAATTAGTTCTGAAGTCAAACATAGAATTCAATGACCAACCATTACTCCGGTACCAAAGAAAATCGGTGTTCTAAAGGTGGCCACGACGAGGCGACAAACCAGAAGATGCACAACGAATGCTCCATACGTGAGCCGTCCAAGTATTCTGAAAATCGGCAGACAAGTGAATTCGTGAAGGACCCCTGAAAGAAACAAGTTTATTGTGAAACCAGATCTACTTATATCTTGACTATGACTTACAGCCCACTTTCGCTGACATTCCAATTATCAATATCGCCAGTCCGAAGCCCCAAATATTTCGCTGGATTGCGGCGTAGATCATGCCCCAGATGACAGATGGTTTATTTTCGTAAAATTGAAGCATGGGGTGCGCTGAGAAGAGTGTTAAGACACCCAGTGGAATCAGTGCATACCAGATGACTTGGAAAATAGTTTGCTTCCTCAATTTGTACTGCCTTGTTGCGATTTCATCGTAGACTAGAGCTGCCAAAACTCCAAAGAAATAGCAACCGAAGTTCATGTAGAATGGCGTGTAGAACTCTTTGAAACTCTGATCACCGACGAAAGAATCCTTTTGTGTTCTATGTAAAAGATAGACAATATGTTTATGAGGATGCAGAACGAGCAACATTTGGACTCACTGAGGTGAAGCAACAAAAATTGGATCGGAGCCTTTTACATAAACGTAAATACCAGGAATCAGACATGACATGGCAACGACTAGTCCAAATAAACATTTCCGAATTTGAGGCCATCTACAGGGATATGAGGGAAATTAAAATCTGAAGAGAAGAATCTAAATATCGTTTTTGTGACATACCTTGTAGCAACCATTAGTATGATGAGACTCAGGATGAATGAGTGGGTATCAGCGGCCAGATACCAACCTTGCAGTAGACACTATCGAGATATTAGCAAATTAAATATTGACGACTTGATAATAATCATTTCTACTCACTCTCTCATCGGTGTTCACAAAACTGTTGATGTAGAGCAGATTCACCCACCAGTTCTTGCGACACGCCAGCTGCTCTCGTTCGTAAATGTGACGCCACAATGGACCTCCAGCATTATCGAAGTAGACTCCGCTCATCAGTATTGCGAAGGCATATGGAACTGTTAACCTACAAACAATGAAAATTTATAGAATATAACATCGACATCCTCTGACCCCATCAATCCTACCTGATATATCTGAAAATGTTGAATTGCACAAAGAGCTTCACATACTCCAGCGATTTTAAATCCTTTTTCACCTTCGTTACTGCAATCCAATTCAGTGTCATCAGTAGACCACCGATAACAAAGAAGGTCACCGTAATAAGTGACCCGGCCATAACTAATGTGCCAGCCAATGAATGAAGCATTCGCTCTGGGTCCTGTGGATTTGCGATCGCACTCTCATAGAGAATCCAATTCGAATGGGCGAATATGACGAGGAACATGCAGAAGAATTTGAAGCAGTCGAGAAAACGCAAATCGCGCCCGATTTTACCCGTGGGCTCCTGATTCAACCGATACCAGTTGCGGGCGATCGAGTAGGCCACGCCCACATTCTTGCCTATATTTACATGGTGAAAATTGCGTACATTTTCATACGAGTTCTGACATCTCCCCAAAGGTAAACACTCACCAATGCCACTCACTGGCGTCTTGTAGTGATCGCGGTCTGTCAACAACTTATCGCGGCGCTTGTGCTTCAGATACAGATCGAAAAAACTGCTGAACGTGCAGAGAGAGATGAGCGCCAAAACGATGACGTAGAAGGCGAGATTCCAGGAGTCTGCTGAAATCAGTGGGCAACTGTATTGAATACTATACGCACTCGTATGCATTGTTACCTTGTTCGACAACGCGTCGATTCGTGTCGCAATACTCGACGACGCTCTCGGCACGCAACCCATGGCGCTGCTGGAGACGCAAATTGATGCATTGATTCACCAGACGATTGAAGCGCTGGCGATTTCCCTGCTCCGCGACAAATAGATTCAAGTAGGTGTTCACCTAGAGGGGAGAGAAGAAGAAATCAATGCAATAATATTTGAAATGTAAATCATTCCGTTCTCTGGGTTTCCAGATTCATTGTCCAAGCTCAATCAAACTGCTATATATCAAACAAGCTATATTAAACTGCACCCTTAACCTTGAAAGAACATGTTTACGATTGGTGTTTACCCCACAGCGACAGCCATAGCATCAACAAATAAATATCATTCCATCCGATCAATATATGCAACAACACCTTCGTCATCGTTAACATCATCAATATCGTAGTTAACGATGCGATGCGTGGAGGCTGTGATTGATTCATAAAGCGCGTCGATCGTAAGCAGCATAACACAAACAACAACAGTCTCAAGTTCAATGTGTTCCACTATGGGCTGGTCTAAATCTACTATGTCATAACTATGACGTTCGAATAAGCCGACTCTCTGTCTCACATGCTGGTTAGTGGGTTTTATCGTTTTATTCAACTTTTTTTCGTTTCGTGTTCGCGTAGATCTGGGACGTATATTAATGAATAGAGTTGAATAAACTTTACGCGTTTTATTTTGGCGTTGTTTTCTGGTCGATCGATTGCGCCACAGTAATCAATTGTTTGCTGTTCAAATTTAAATAATTTCATGTGCTTTTTCATTCAGCTGAATGTGTTTCATGATTTTTTAGTTTGCGGTGAACTTTTAAATATTGTTATATTTGTCATTAGATTTTTCCTCGTATATTTTTAGATGTTGATGTTGTTAGTATTGCGTTACTGTTAATGTTATTGTTACTTATTGCTACAATGACCAAAGGTAAATAAATAGTTACTACAGCGTGCAGCCATGTAAATATTTTCGTTTGTTATGGATTTAGTTTTATATTTCTGTAAATGCTGCCCACATTTACATTAAACCTATGTCTGTGTGTAAGGGAGTGCGCATAATTGTGCGCATATGTATTTTACATTAAAAATGTATTCTAAAAGTGATCTAATGCTGTATATTTTCGACAGAATATACAAAACGAGTTCGTCTCTTAAATCTTTTGTTTCGATCGTTTGAAATCAATTTCCAAAGTTTTGAGATGGTTTCTTCTTCCTTTGAATACATTTGTGCTTTATTAATAAGATTAAATAAATGCTCATACCTTTTCGTTGCTGGTTAAAATGCCTCCGAATAAGGCGTTTGTCACATTATCGTCCAACTGTGCGATCTGTTGTTCGCACCACGACACACAAATGCCGAAATACAAATGATGATGATCGAAATGATGGTTTCGATATTTTGTCACCTGAGTAATTGTGTGCCATACAGGAGAATTCGGCTGTGGCAACACCTCTGCACGTACAAAACAATATGTTGACAGGTTCTCGAATTGCTGCAGACAATGATCGTAGTCATCGAAGTCATACAACTGCGGCATCTTGAAATATTCGGTCACTAAGTGGGAGAAAAAGCATACAAATATAAAGATAATTCTAGATTTATACATTTTAAAATATACATATATAGATCTAGGCATATGTATTCTGTATTTTTTATTCTTCTTTTAGGTTCTCGAAGTGCCCTAAACCTGTTAAGATCCGCTATATATATTAGCATGTGCGTTTTTTGTCAGTTTCTTGTACTATTCTTTTTTTTGTTTTGCCATCTGTTTCAACTGTATAATTAAGGACAGGAAAAACCACTTTATTCTTGCCCTGCGATAGTCTCCTAGAAGTGAAAGGGACATCAGAAACTGGTATTTTTAATGATCTGTTGTTCTGTCGAAATTCTCACAGGATTCTCAAGAAAAAATTCCGAATCTGAGAATGTTTCAAAGAACTTTGATGGATTGTTAAATTGGTTCCTGAATTAATTTTGATTGGAACCTAAAAAGCATTAAGAAAAAACTGTTTAAAATTCCATCACGATACTTTGTTTTAAAAACCAGTCATGGCTTTCTCAAGTCATTATTTATTCCCAATTTTTCTGCGAACCCTTCTCTGTTAATTTAATAAGATGAAATTCAAATATGCATAAACACCAATTTTGTCTTGGAATAAAAAATGTATAGTCACGATATATCATCTTAATACGTCCGTTATTCACACGTATTGTGTTCTTTTTGAATTCTGTCATTATTCAAGCCAGAAGTCAATATACAAATGTTTGTATAGTTTTTTACACTTCGTTTGTAAGAATCAAGGCGCGCTCTCTTGGTATTCTCTTCCCTGAAATTAGTATGTGGATGTGTGTAACCTGGGATTTCGATACGACTGGGAATTTTCGTTATTATTCGCTGAATTTGAATTTCTGGGCCTTTTTTTAGAGCTTTTGCATGAATTCAATTTTTGTTCTGTCTGTAATAATTATCTGTATTTGGCATATAAATTAAATCTTAATGATTGACGTCTGAAATTGGATTCTTCCATTGTTAATTGCCTAGTTTAAAACTTCAAAAGAAACAAAGAATATATTTTACAACACCAAGCTTAAAAAAGCTTAATTTTTGTTCGCAAACACTTCTGATATAATTACTAGTAACATAACTTTTATTCCCGCGAATTTTTGAATTTATAAAATTCGTTTTCCTTTTCTCACTTACTATTGAATTCCATGCTGTATGCTCCGATAAAATAAGAACTAATGGCTATGTGCCACAGCAATTTTTTAAAAAACATATTCTGGTTTTGTAAATGTTCTCTTTTTCGAATAATTTTAAACAGAATTGAAATTTATTTTACACTCAGTAGTATTTTGCAATGTAATAAGAAATTCAAAACTTTTTCAAAATAATTCAGACAAAGAAGGGTCCAGCGATGCCCTTTTTAAAACCGAACCGAACACGCCGACAGTTTGAACCAGAATGAAATTCAACGCTTTGGGGAAACAAACTGCTTGGATTGATTTTATATCTGGTCACAACCAGAAAAGAAAAAAAAACGATTGTTGTTTTTCTTTTCGATGTTGTTACTGCTTTTTTCTTTTAAAATTTGCCGAACGCTTAATCTTGTTGTAAGCTCGGAAAGTTTGTCTCATTTCGTCGATGAAGACAGCATCGCTGAAGATGAATACAGTGTCTCTGGATGGTGGTGGGATCACTTGGAACTTGTTGGGAGCCGTGCGGCATGTTCGTTGAGCGTATTATTTTTGGGGCTTTAAGTGGTTGTTGTTTAGTATGAGTCAATCCGTCCAGCCATTTAGTTGGTTAGTACTGCCGTGTAAAACTTGTATTTAATTGGTCCTTATTTTGCCGGTTATTCGCTGTTTCTCTCTGTCCACAGCAATATTGTTCCCGTCGCTATAGAACATTATTCTTTCTTCTACGAATCATATTGTTGAAAACTTTGAATTATTTTAAGTTCGAATAACGAATGTTTTCTCGAATCATCAGGGAATATTAATTTATTTTTCGACGGTTTTTATCATCATATACATATGTAGAAACATTTCTGTGTGGGCTACGCTTATGTTACATTCAAATGTTTTGAATGATTTTGTTTCTGTCAACATGTTAACAGATTGTGCAGATTCAATATTGACCGGGGTTTATACGGGCCTTTTTGGGACACCTGAACACATGCTTGTGATAGGTACTTATGTCTATTTTTTGTATACGATTCCATAGAAGGGCCTTCAGATGAGCCCTATCACAAAACTTCCTAATTTACATTTTGCTAAATTCTGAGATGGTAATTTCCAAATCGAGTATAAATTCAAAATTCTATAGAAATAATTTGCGAAATATATTATACAAAAAAATACGCAGTGATTCAACGTTTGTAGTATTTAGTGTATTTGCACAAGGTATAAACTATTTCATTTCTTTAATACTATAACATAAATAAGAGTTAAAAGAATAACTTTGTACACTTCTTAAAAATCAATTTTATAATATACTAATCGCTGAAATAAGATAATTTTATGAAGTCGTTAACGCAGCAGTTTTATTAGCGAAGAAACTGGCAATTCTAATAATATAGTTAAAATTAAGGAGAGCATATACGAAGTCAACATAGCGAAACTTGCAAATGTGAACTAAAAGAAAAGAATAAAATTATTAGTTCTAAAATCATGCATACAATTCAATGACCAATATTTACTCCGATGCCAACGAAAATCGGTGATCTCAAACTGCCCACCAAGGCGCGACTGACCAGAAGATGCACAACGAATGCTCCATACGTGAGCGGTCCAAGGATTCTGAAAATCGGCAGACACAAGAAATCGTGCAGGATCCCTGAAAGAAACAAGTTTATTGTGAAACCAGATCCACTTATATCTTGTCTATTACTTACAGCCCGCTCTCGTTGACATTCCAATTATTAATATCGCCACTCCGAATCCCCAAATATTTCGTTGTATTGCGGCGTAGATCATGCCCCAGATGAGTGATGGTTTATTCTCGTAAAATTGCAGCATAGGATACGCAGATGCGAGTGTTAAGATAGCCAGTGGTAGCAGGGCATACCAGATGACGTTGAACATCTTTTGCTTCCTCAATTTATACTCATTGGTTGAGATTTCATCGTAGCCAAAAGCTGCTAAAACTCCAAAGAAATAGCAACCGAAGTTCATGTAGAATGGCGTGTAGAACTCTTTAAAATTTGGATCACCGACATACAAATCCTTTTGCTTTCTATGTGGAAGACAAACAATATACACATTGTATTATTATTATAACTTAAGTTCACTATTCAACTATTTTCACTGCTTAAAGCAAATGCACTTTATTCTTGATTTCGCAACCCACAATTATAAAAAATTATATCATTATGACTCCCACGCGTTATCTCTAATTGCGTCCTCTTCAAGATTGAAGCAAATTCGAAGCTCATTTGCCATTTTTGATCCTGGCGTGCAGATCTTCTAAAAAACAAATGTTTGATTCGTGATGAACAATAGTTCGCAGTTCATAAATAAAACCAATTTGTTTGAAATAGAGAACAATGTTTTGATTTGTTGAACAGCGTTTGCTGAATGCTGAATGTTGATGGTATTTTCTATTGTTTTTATCCCATAATCATAAACTACAACATATAATACAAAAAGAGAAACAACTTGAACTTACTGAATAGCGGGAATAAAAATAGGATCGGAGCGTTTTAGAAAAACGTAAATACCAGGAATCAGACATGACATGGCAACGACTAGTCCAAATAAACATTTCCGAATTTGAGGCCATCTACAAGGATATGAGGGAAATTAAAATATGAAGGAAGAATCTAAATATAGTTTTTGTGACATAGGAGTGCATATCAGCGGCTAGATACCAACTTTGCAGTAGGCACTATCGCAATATTAGTAAATTGCGTCAATATTTAATTTAATACTGAACTAATAATGATTTCTACTCACTCGCTCATCGGTGTTCACGAAGTTGTTTATGTAGAGAAGATTAACTGTTAATCTACAAACAATTTCTAGAATATGTGATCGGAATCACCCTGCCCCCATCGATCATCATACCTTATGTATCTGGATATGTTGAACTGTACAAAGAGCTTCACGTACTCCAAAGGTCTCAAATCCTTTTTCGCCTTTGTTACTGCAATCCAACTCAGTGTCATCAATAGACCAGCAATGACAAAGAAGGTCTCCGTAATCAATGGCCCAGCTAGAGCTACCGTGCCAAGTAATGTATGAACGAAACGCTCTGGGACCTGTGGATTTGCGATCGCACTCTCATAGAGAATCAAATTCGAATGGGTGAATATCACGAGGAACATGCAGAAGAATTTGAAACAGTCGAGAAAACGCAAATCGCGCCCGATTTTACCCGTGGGCTCCTGATTCAACAGATACCAGTTGCGGGCGATCGAGAAGGCCACGCCCACGTTCTTGCCTATATTTACATGGTGAAAATTGTGTACATTTTCATACGAGTTCTGACATCTCCCCAAAGGTAAACACTCACCAATGCCACTCACTGGCGTCTTGTAGTGATCGCGGTCTGTCAACAACTTATCGCGGCGCTTGTGCTTCAGATACAGATCGAAAAAACTGCTGAACGTGCAGAGAGAGATGAACGCCAAAACGATGACGTAGAAGGCGAGATTCCAGGAGTCTGCTGAAATCAGTGGGCAACTGTATTGAATACTATACGCACTCGTATGCATTGTTACCTTGTTCGACAACGCGTCGATTCGTGTCGCAATACTCGACGA
Source organism: Coelopa frigida (assembly GCA_017309665.1). Taxonomy (NCBI): domain Eukaryota; kingdom Metazoa; phylum Arthropoda; class Insecta; order Diptera; family Coelopidae; genus Coelopa; species Coelopa frigida. The sequence goes on along the minus strand of CM029561.1, from coordinate 36,800,297 downwards.
CGCTCTCGGCACGCAACCCATGGCGCTGCTGGAGACGCAAATTGATGCATTGATTCACCAGACGATTGAAGCGCTGGCGATTTCCCTGCTCCGCGGAAAATAGATTCAAATAGGTGTTCACCTAGAGGGGAGAAAAGAAGAAACCATTGCAGCAATGTTTGAATTATAAAACATTCCGTTCTTTCGTGTCCCAATTTAATCCAAACTGATTCAATATATATTTAACTGCACCCTTGAAAGAAACTTGTTTACAATTGGTGTTTACACCACAGAGAAAACAATAGCAATAAAATCTCACCAAGAAATATCATTCCATCAGCACTCGCCGCGAGATCAATACGTGCAACAATACCTTCGTCATCGTCAACATCATCATCATCATCGTTAACGATGCGATGCGTGGAGGCTGTGATTGATTCATAAGCGCATCAATCGTAAGCAGCATAACACAAACAACAACAGTCTCAAGTTCAATGTGTTTCACTATGGGCTGGTCTGAATCGACTATGTCATAACTATGACGTTCCACTAAACCTATCTATCATTTTAGCAGTTTTATTAAATTGTTGTTCGTTTCGTGTTCGCGCAGATCTGAGATGGATGTTAATGAATCGAGTTGAATAAACTTTGTGTTTTGTATTTTGGCGTTGTTTTGTGGTCGATCTAGTCGGTGGGACCGGTACTTTTTCATTCATCTGAAATGAATGCATTTCGTGTTTTTGTTGTGTTTTTGTAGTTTGCTATGGATTTGAACATTTGTAACATTTCTAATTAATACACATTAAAGCTACGTCAGTGTGTGTATGTGAGTGTGCATAAGTGTGTACATATTTATTTTACATTAAATTTAAATCTAATGATGTATATTGTCGAGATTATAGAAATAAGTTAGAATCTGAATTCTTTAGTTTATTTATTCGCCAAAGAGTTAAATTCATTGGAATACATTTCTATTTCTATTTTTACTACTATCAATACATCATTAATAAAATTAAATAAATGCTCATACCTTTTCGTTGTTGGCTAAAATGCCTCCGAATAAGGCGTTTGTCACATTATCATCCAACTGTGCGATCTGTTGTTCGCACCACGACACACAAATGCCGAAATACAAATGCTGATGATCGAAATGATGGTTTCGATATTTTGTAACCTCAGCAATAGTGTGCCATACAGGAGAATCCGACTGTGGCAACACGTCTGCACGTACAAAACAATAGGTTGACCGATTATCTTGCTGCAGACAACGATCGTAGTCATCTAAATCAGACAACTGCGGCATCTTGAAGTACTCGGTCACTTTGTGAAGGAAGAAACACAATGTTAATTATAGATTTCAATATTTCAAAATATATGTGTTATCATATGATTTTTTTATTTTTAATTAAGTACAGGAAACCCCAATTTTATGTTGCCGAGCGTTATTCTCCTAGTATTGGTTATTAAATTGGTAAATTATCAAATCGAATCGAGAATTATTTCTGATTGAAAATTAGAAAATAAAATTTCGTCCAGAAATTATTGTGTCAGGATGCTTTGTTTCCAAAACTAGTACTTTTCCAAGTTATTATTTATTCTCAATTTTTCCGGGAACCATCCGTTAAGTGAATGCTTATTTCAGACAGACAGATATAGTTAAATGCACTGAATAAAATTAAAATATATATTTTTTGGAATAAATAATATGTAGTCATGAAATATCATCTTGATACGCTGGTGTTCGTATATTCTAACTTTTGCTTCTTATTATATTACAATATCTTGTTATTTTTTGTATTCGATCTTTTCTCACTTACTATTGAAATCAAAGCTTTTTACTCCGATGAAATAAGAAAAAATGGCTATATGCATAGCACAGCAATATTTTCTAATATATTTTCTAGTTTTATTTATTGTTCTCTTTATTGCATAACTTTAAACACAATTAAAATTTTCTATACACTTGTTTAGATTTGTGATAAGAAATTCCAAACTTTTATAACATTTTTATACGGAGGGATGTCTTTTATAAAACGGAACCGAATGTGACGACAGTTTGAACTAGAATGAGGTACAAAACTTTAGATAACAAACTACTTAACTTCATTTTATAGTTACATAGTTAGTGATTGTTGTTTTTATTTTCAACGTTGTTGCTTTTTTTCCTGATCACTAATGTTAGTGTTAGCGTGGGTAGTTTGATGATAGTGTTTACGGTTCATTAGAAATGTTCAATAAAACTTTCATTATAAATTTACGAACACGTCGAACATGAACAACTATGTAGTTTCTCTTCTCGTTGTTATTGAAACATTATTTTTAAATAAAAGTGTTCACTATGATCGTTTCATAATATGCGGCAATCGTAAACCGCACAACAGAGAAAAGAAGTTTCAAGTTCATTATCGGCTGCCCACCAAATTGCCAACGTAATTAGAATCGGTTACAACATTTTAAGACTATAATACAACTAGTTATTAATTAACGTTAGTTAATTAACGTTAGTTAATTAATTGCATCGCTTATATTAATTTCATGTTTTATAATTTGTCCACCCTGACTTTATTTCCCATTGGGTTGTTGTTGGATTGTTTTAGTAAAACCGGGCGTTGGTCACCTCGTTCTCGTCTTAAAAAAAAGTTGAAATTAAAATTGATGATCGATTTATATTTAAATCAATTTAAATCAATCAAAGAGAGAATAAACATTATATATTTGAACATTGTTTTACCAATTATTTTGTCAATTTTATGATAATCACATTTCACTTAATTTATCTCTTTCGCTCCCGCCAACTGAGTCAAAGTCAAGTTCAATAACACTCGGTAGTCTCAATGAGTTTCTTGCTTAAGTCTTCTGTTTACATTTCGTCCCAACGCATCGAATTGGCGGAGTTTTCAGTTTACATCTTTATTATTTATTATTATTATTATTATTATTATGATTACAAGCGTTTTTCATTCCAAATACTCCACATTCTCTATCTCACACAAACAGCTTCTTGGAAGGCCTGATACGTCTGTCGCAGGCTGTTTTTTTCTATTTAAGTTAAAAAATATATATATAATGTATATAAATAAAACGTAAACACATTTTTTAATTGATATTTTATTTAATTGTTTTATTACAATATTAATTATTTACTATATATAATTTATAATTTACTTAGAAACTAAATGTCTTTTGTTCGATTACTTTCAAGTTTTTTCAACTACATACTTCTGTTTTTGTAGGAGGCCTTGCATTATAGTAACTACAGTTTAAAATATAAATTATTTTAATATTTTACTAAATGTTAAAAAGTTTTGTTACAAACTATGTACACGTCAATTTAAATATAAAGTTTCAGAAAATAACACAGTAATTTGTTCGATTTTTTTTCTTTTCTTTCTTTTAAAGAGATTCGTATAAACTGTACTTTAGTCATAATTTAATCATATTTTAATCATAATTTAATCATAATTTAATCATATTTTAATCATAATTTGTATCCTCAAAGATTTGGCTATTACATTCGAAAAATACTATAAACTTCGATATACCAGAAATGTATATAAGCCGCAACCTACAGTATCTAGTAAAGTTATTAACAGACTATTTTAAATATATACTAATCGCTGAAATAGAGACAAATTTAATAAAATCGTTAGCGCAGAAGTTTCAAAAGCGAAGAAACTGGTAATTCTAATAATATAGTTAAAATCAAAGAGATCAGATACGAAGCAGTCATAGTGAAACTTATAAATGTGAACTAAAAGATGAGAAAACTTAATTAGTTCTGAAGTCAAACATAGAATTCAATGACCAACCATTACTCCGGTACCAAAGAAAATCGGTGTTCTCAAGGTGCCCACCACGGCCCGACAGACCAAAATGTGCACAAAAAATGCTCCATAAGTGAGCCGTCCAAGTATTCTGAAAATCGGCAGACAAGTGAATTCGTGAAGGACCCCTGAAAGAAAGGAGTTTATTGTGAAACCAGATCTACTTATATCTTGACTATAACTTACAGCCCACTTTCGCTGACATTCCAATTATTAACATCGCCACTCCGAAGCCCCAAATATTTCGATGTATTGCGGCGAAGATGACCCTCGAGATGAGTGATGGTTTTTTTTCGTAATACTGAACCATAGGATTCGCCGAGAAAAGTGTTAAAAGAAGCAGTGGTATCAGGGCATACCAGATAACTTGGAAGATCTTTTGCTTCCTCAATTTATACTGATTGGTTGCGATTTCATCGTAGCCAAGAGCTGCTAAAACTCCAAAGAAATAAGAACCGAAGTTCATATAGAACGGCGTGTAGAACTCTTTGAAACTCCGATCACCGACAAAGAAATCCTTTTGCGTTCTATGTGGGAGACAAACAATATACACATTGTAGCAATTATATTATTATTATTATATCTAAAGTTCACTATTCAAATATTTTGACAGCTTAATGCCATTGTTCCCTACACAGAATTTCACGAATATGCATAATCGCATTTGCTCTTATACTTTTCAATATTGACGCAAATTTGAACTTTTGAATGCTTTTTGAAACCTTCGTCGTATTCGTCGTATAAAAAGCAATGCGATTGAACCATTTTAACATTACTTTTTGATAATTAGCGACTTGCAGATCTTCCAATGAAATAAAATGTCTGATCGTGGGTAACGATAGATCGCCGTTTCATACATAAAGCCAACTTGTTTGAAATAGAGAACAGTGCTTTGATTTGTTGCACAACATTGGCTGGTCCCATATTAATGTTAATGACACATTCTTATCCTTTAATCATAAACTACAACATATAATTATAAGAAAAACAACTTGGACTCACTGAAGTGAAGGAATAAAAATAGAATCGGAGCGTTTTAGATAAACGTAAATACCAGGAATCAGACATGACACAGCAATGACTAGTCCAAATAAACATTTCCGAATTTGAGGCCATCTGCAAGAATATGAGGGAAATTAAAATATGAAGAGAAGAATCTAAATATAGTTTTTGTGACATACCTTGTGGCAACCATTAGGATAATAAGACTCAGGATGAAGGAGTGGGTATCAGCGGCCAGAAACCAACCTTGCATTATACACTATGGAGACATTAGTAAATTGAATATTGACGACTTGATAATAATTATTTCTATTCACTCGTTCATCGGTGTTCACGAAGCTGTTGATGTAGAGCAGATTCGCCCACCAGTTCTTGCGACACGCCAGCTGCTCTCGTTCGTAAATGTGACGCCACAATGGTCCTCCAGCATTATCGAAGTAGACTACCGCTCATCAGTATTGCGAAGGCATATGGAACTGTTAACCTACAAACAATGAAAATTTATAGAATATAACATCGACATCCTCTGACCCCATCAATCCTACCTGATATATCTGGAGATGTTGAACTGCAAAAAGAGCTTCACATACTCCAGCGATTTTAAGTCCTTTTTCACCTTCGTTACTGCAATCCAATTCAGTGTCATCAATAGACCGGCAATGACAAAGAAGGTCTCCGTAATCAATGGCCCTGCTATGAATAGAGTGCCAACCAATGAATGAATCATTCTCTCTGAGTCCTGTGGATTTGCGATCGCGCTCTCATTGAGGACCCCATTCGAATGGGCGAATATGACGAGGAACATACAGAAGAATTTGAAGCAGTCGAGAAAACGCAAATCGCGCCCGATTTTACCTGTAGGGCTCCTGATTCAACCGATACCAGTTGCGGGCTGATCGAGAAGGCCACGCCCACATTCTTGCCTATATTTACATGGTGAAAATTGTGTACATTTTCATACGAGTTCTGACATCTCCCCAAAGGTAAACACTCACCAATGCCACTCACTGGCGTCTTGTAGTGATCGCGGTCTGTCAACAACTTATCGCGGCGCTTGTGCTTCAGATACAGATCGAAAAAACTGCTGAACGCTGCAGAGAGAGATGAGCGCCTAAACGATGACGTAGAAGGCGAGATTCCAGGAGTCTGCTGAAATCAGTGAGCAACTGTATTGAATTACTATACGCACTCGTATGCATTGTTACCTTGTTCGACAACGCGTCGATTCGTGTCGCAATACTCGACGACGCTCTCGGCACGCAACCCATGGCGCTGCTGGAGACGCAAATTGATGCATTGATTCACCAGACGATTGAAGCGCTGGCGATTTCCCCTGCTCCGCGACAAATAGATTCAAGTAGGTGTTCACCTAGAGGAAAGAAGAAAGAAGAAAAAAAGAAGAAAGAAATCAATGCAATAATATTTGAAATGTAAATCACTCCGTTCTCTGGGTGTCCATATTCATTGTCCAAGCTCAATATTGAACAGCACCCTTAACCTTGAAAGAACATGTTTACGATTGGTGTTTACCCTACAGCGACAGCCACAGCATCAACAAATAAATATCACTCCATCCGATCAATATATGCAACAACACCTTCGTCATCGTTAACATCGTCGATAACGATGCGATGCGTGGAGGCTGTGATTGATTCATAAGCGCATCAATCGTAATCAGCACAGCACAAACAACAACAGTCTCAAGTTCAATGTGTTCCTCTATGGGCTGGTCTAAATCTACTATGTCATAACCATGACGTTCCCCTGAGCCTATATATCATTTTAGTAGCGCTCATTATTAAATTGTTGTTCGCTTCGTGTTCGCGTAGATTTGGGATGCATGTTAATGAAACGAGTTGAATAAACTTTGTGTTTTGTATTTTAACGTTGTTTTGTGGCCGATCTGGTCGGTGGGACCGGTAGTTTTTCATTCATCTGAAATGAATGCATTTCGTGTTTTTGTTGTGTTTTTGTAGTTTGCTATGGATTTGAACATTTGTAACATTTCTAATTAATACACATTAAAGCTACGTCAGTGTGTGTATGTGAGTGTGCATAAGTGTGTACATATTTATTTTACATTAAATTTAAATCTAATGATGTATATTGTCGAGATTATAGAAATAAGTTAGAATCTGAATTCTTTAGTTTATTTATTCGCCAAAGAGTTAAATTCATTGGAATACATTTCTACTTCTATTTTTACTACTATCAATACATCATTAATAAAATTAAATAAATGCTCATACCTTTTCGTTGTTGGCTAAAATGCCTCCGAATAAGGCGTTTGTCACATTATCGTCCAACTGTGCGATCTGTTGTTCGCACCACGACACACAAATGCCGAAATACAAATGCTGATGATCGAAATGATGGTTTCGATATTTTGTAACCTCAGCAATTGTGTGCCATACAGGAGAATCCGGCTGTGGCAACACATCTGCACGTACAAAACAATATGTTGACAGGTTTTCGAATTGCTGCAGACAACGATCGTAGTCATCGAAATTATACAACTGCGGCATCTTGTAATACTCGGTCACTAAGTGAAAAAATAATCTAATAAAAACACAGTTAATGATAAAATTTGTTTGTTATCAGTTACTACCAATATGTGTTCATATTCCTAAATAGATAGATATCGGTGATAAAGACGTAATAGTACCGGGATGTATGGCTGCCAGCGGTTTTGAAATGTCCCATACACCTATATCTATCGTACAATCTATACTAATATATAAAAGAAACCGCTGAGAAGGTTTCCATTTTTATATTTTTACTGGTTAGGCACCATATCAGAATAGGACATAGGCTATATAAATTATATATATATAAATGGTTAATGTTACCATTGAGGGATTTAATTAAAATTAAAAGAGAGTTTTAAATACAAAATTCTCTCTCCCATATTTCGTTGTCATGGTTTTTCGTTGTTTACGATATAATATTGGCTAAATCTAACCAGAAATTTCGAATTAAAATTTCATGAATTTCATACAATTTTTATTGGTTCACAATTTATATTTGACAAATTTATTTTTTTAATTAACTGACATTTCGATATATTTTACTCAAATCTACTCATTTCTATTGCTGTAAAATAAGAGAGTATTTTCATAACTCCGTAGCTCACAACACAACGATGAAACTACACGTATATTTCTGTGTACATGCTACCACTTGACGGAGACAAGGAAGATTCAGTCTAATCATTAACACAGATCAATTCATAACAAAAAATGCAAAACAATTATAGTGCAATCCTTGATATCTCCGTAAACATGCGTTATGTAAATCTAATGTAAATCTTAAATCCTTCATATCTCTGCGTTATTTCACGAAAAGCGAAAAGGACGATAATTCGTAACGACTAATAAATTTTCGATAATTTCATAATTCAGGCAATTTTTCATGAAAATCTTAAATGCTTCATATCTCCGTAAATATGCGTTATGTAAATCTAATGTAAATCTTAAATCCTTCATATCTCTGCGTTATTTCACGAAAAGCGAAAAGGACGATAATTCGTAACGACTAATAAATTTTCGATAATTTCATAATTCAGCTATTTCGACCAAGAAAGGGCAGATAATTCGTGACGACCAATAAGTTTTCAAGTCAAGGCCAATTTTTTATGAAATTTTAAATGCTTCATCTTCTCCGTAAATACGCGTTTATTTCGTTGAAAGGGCGGATAATTCGTGACGACCTCTAAATTTTCGAAATTTCATAATTCAGGCAATTTTTCATGAAATCTTAAATGCTTCATATCTACGGAAATACGCGTTATTTCGTGAAAAGGACGATATTCGTTGACGACTTTCTAATTTTCGGAAATTTCATAATTCAGGCCAATTTTTTATGAAAATCTTAAATGCTTCATATTCTTCCGTAAATACGCGTTATATTCGCCAAAATGGACGTTAATTCGTGACGACCTCTAAATTTTCGAAAATGTCATTAATCAGGCAAATTTTTATATGAAAATTTTTTAAATGCTTCATATCTCCGTAAATATGCGCTATTTCGTGAAAAGGACGATAATTCGTGACGACCTCTAAATTTTCGAAAATTTCATACTTTCATAAAATTTTTCATGGAAATCTTAGAACGTCTTGAGAGGCGTTTAAGTTTCTATTTTAGTCGCTGAACCATATCCCTGATGATATATCAGCTAAGAACTAAAAAAGAGAAAAATAAATAAATGCTGTGCATTTGCTCATATTGAGAGTGTTGTTCTCAGTATTCAACTACTTCCATGTCCTTAAACCTGCTGCTAAACTCTAACTAATATTTATCAATATCATATCATTATTATTATTGGAAAAAAATATCCATGTTTTTATCTATTACTGCTCTATAAAACCATACTGAAACCTGTATGGACATATGGAATTCAATTATGGGGTACAGCAAGTAATTCAAATATTGAAATTTTACAACGTTTTCAATCCAAAATATTAAGGCAAATTACTAATGCACCTTGGTTTGTCACAAACATTCAAATCAATAAAGATCTCAATGTCTCTTTTGTTAAAAAAGAAATAAATAACTTCAGCGCAAGATACCTTATTAGACTTCGTAATCACACCAATACTCTAGCTATAAGACTTCTTGATGATACTAATGAAATTAAAAGACTTAAAAGATATCATACACTAGATTTACCATTTAGATAATAAGTATGTACATATAGCTATTTTAAGTTTGTTATTATTTTATATTTAAGTTGTTGTTAATGTTCATTTAAATATGTTCATTGTATTTTTGGACTTAATGAAGTTCAAATAACTCTGTTAAATTTATGTAATCAAATTTGCTTATTATTATTTAAATAGATTGCAAATAAAAGAATATTTACAAAAAAAAAAATGTTTTTATCTGCACGAGGTTTATCCGCTGCGAAGCAGCGGTCATACTGGGGGAAATAGCCGCTGCGAAGCAGCGTGTATCTCCTTGTACTTCATATTTGTTCCAAACACCATCAAATAAAAAGTAGTCGTTTTTGTTACTGTATTGTTCAAAAAAACAAATTTGCGTTAAAATGTTTATGTTTAATAATTTAATATTTTTATTTCATTTTTAATGTTTAATAATCATTACTGTTTTTATTAATACTGCTGTACGTAGACGTGGGGCAGGGTATATATTACAAAATTATAGTCCTTGATATTTTTGTAATCATCTTTTTTCACTTACTATTGGATTCGAAGCTGTTTGCTCCGATAAAATAAGAAATACTGGCTAAATGCCACAGCAATATTTTAAAAAACATTTTCTAATTTTATTATATATTGTATAACTTTAAACACATTTAAAATTGTCTTTACACTTGTTTAAATTTGTTATAGGAAGTTATAGGAATTTCACATATATTTAATTTTTCATACGGAGTGATGTCCTTTATTAAACCGAACCGAATGTGACGACAGTTTGAACTAGAATGAGATTCAGCACTTCGAAGAACAAACTACTTAAATCGATTTTATGTAGTGTATAGTAGTTAGTGATTTGTGTCTTTCTTTTGAATGTTGTTATTGTTTTTATTCCTGATCGTGATGTTGTTAGCGCGGGAAGTTTGATTATATGTTTTCCGTTCATTAGGAATTTTCAATAAAACTTTCACTATACATTGACGAACACGTCGAACATGAACAACTATGTAGTTTCACTTCTGGTTGTATTGAAACATTATTTTGAAATTCATAATATGCGGCAATCGTAAGCCGCACAACACAGACAAAAAGTTTCAAGTTCAATATCGGCTGGCCACCTAATGTAACTGGAATCGGTTACAACGATTTGAGAGTATAATTGAACTAGTTTTTATTGAAAAAGTACCGTTAATTAGTTAATTGCATCGCTTATATTAATTTCATGTTTTGTAATTTTTCACCCTGACTTTATTTCCCATTGGGTCAATAACTGATTGTTTTAGTAGAACCGGGTGTAGGTTAAAACAAAAACAATAACACACAACTATTGTATGTAATCAAGTACCCTATGATCGATTTATATTTAAAGCTATTTAAATCAATCAAAGAGTTTATAATGTTTATTTGAACATTGTTTTACCAATTATTTTGTCAATTTTATGATAATCACATTTCACCTAATTTATCTCTTTCGCTCCCGCCAACTGGATAACACTCGGTAGTCTCAATGAGTTTCTTGCTTAAGTCTTTTGTTTACATATCGTTTGGAATCGAATTGGTGGAATTTTCAGTATTCATCTCTATTATTTATTTATTTATTATTATTATAATTATTATTATTATGATTACAAGCGTTTTTCATTCCAAATGCTCCGCATTCTCTTTCTCACACAAACAGCTTCTTGGAAGGCCTGATACGTCTGTCGCAGGCTCGCTCACGTATCGACTTCTCCAGCGAAGTCACCAAGCTACACGTCCGCGACACGTTATGCATCGTTCGCCATAGTCTCTCGGACACCTCCATCGGAGACTACGTCGATCACAACCCGGCCACAAGTGCTGGCCGTGGCGCTTCCGGTACCGTGAGTCAGAGTGGCCAGGTGAAGAAATTCATACGCATGTTGCAGATGCGCTCCAGCGCTCTCTGCCGACGTGTCTTCGATTTTGACGAACTCAAGGATATGGCACGACATGCAGGCATCGCGTGCGGAGTCACCAACTTGGTGGACATCGTCAACATGCAGGGCTACTTGCTCAAGAAGGGACCCAACATGTACGAGGTGATGGAGGACTGAGAATATTTTTGAAATAAAATGTTGTTTTTTTCTGTTTAAGTTAAAAAATATATATGAAGTATATAAATAAAACGTAAACACATTTCTTTAATTGATATTTTATTTAATTGTTTTATTACAATATCAATTACTTACTATATATAATTTATAATTTACTTAGAAACTAAATGTCTTTTGTTCTTCGTTCATTCGTTCGATCATTTTCAAGTTTTTTCAACTACATACTTCTGTTTTTGTAGGAGGCCTTGCATTATCATTAGTAACTACAGTTTAAAATATAAATTATTTTAATATTTTACTAAATGTTAAAAAGTTTTGTTACAAACTATGTACACGTCATTTAAATATAAAGTTTCAAAAAATAATACATGAAATTGTTGTTGTTCTAACGCAGTAAGTTGTTCGATTTTTTTCTTTTCGTTCTTTTAAAGAGATTCGTATAAACTGTAAAGTACTTTAATCATAATTTTTATCCCCAAATATTTGGCTTGCTTTTAAAAATATGTTTCCTTGAATGTTACGTAAAATTCCAAATATATCAAAATATATGAAAATAAAAACATTTTATGGTCACAACTTAAAACAGAGTAAAAGGCAAGTGGTATGACGTTAAAAATTCAATATAGGAAAAAACTTAGAAACTAATTTTGATTTTATTTTTACAGAAACACATGCGGATAATAAATAAGCACGCACAAAACGTTTATCTAAATATTTAAGCTAATCAGTCAAAAATCAAAATAATTATGTTCGAAGCAAATGCTAAGTTTTCATAAATATATGCAATTTCTGCTAGTGAAAACATAATTCTTTCTTTAAATAGCTGCTAAGTAGCATATCTATATGCCACCACTTGTGATGCATTTTCGGTAAAATTTACGTCTAACATAAATAATGTATATCATAATTTTAGCCTAAAATTGTCGCTCATTAAAAGACGGTGCATTTATAAATTTTGCTACTTTAAAATGAAATCGTGTCACAACTATAATTATATTTCTATGTACTATACTATATATTCATTTTTAAAAACTTCGTTCCCTACGGTTTTCTTAAGATTCAAATGGCAATTCTGTAGAAGAATGCATTTGAACATTATCTAGTTTACGTTGCTGCCTGAGAAATAAAGAAAACCATTTGTGAAATAGTTTAAACACCTTGGGGGAAAAGACCTTCAAAGGAAAACTGGGACAATGTGTATATTGGTGTTGGTATCTTCGATTATTGCACTAAAATGTTTGCAGTACTCAATACCTAGTTAATGCATAGTCTCTGGGTTTGTAAACATGTTCTACAAATAAAGTCGGAGGTATACGCGTATCTAAGACTGTGTTCTATTGTTCGGAATACTGTTTGCTTTGGAATGATTGTGGTGAACTTGGCGGAGAGTGTGTTGAGTTTGGATAATTCTATGGAATTTCTATGTACGATCGACCATTATCGCCAGTCGCATTAAACGAAGTAGTTGTTTTATAGTAACACTGAGAAATTTTTGTAAAGCTGTCTGTAAAGAATATCGCTAGCTACTACTAAAACTGCATAAAACTAAATTAAATTAATATAACACAAAGATTATACTCAAAAGCTCACAGCTGCCTAGAACTTATCGCTAACTTAACCTGATTGGATACACCCACTGCTAATAAATACGTTCCTAAGCCCCAAAAGTCACATTGAACGTCTTCAGGTCCATTGGACTCAGTGAGATATCCGCGAAGGAGCCCAATCGTTGTCGCTCGTGTTCGCGCTGCATGCCCGTTAGGCTGGTGCTCTCGAGTCGCTCCAAGCGCAGACCATTGAATTGCACGTTGCCCAATCCGCCAGACCAGGTGTCGCGACCACATGTCGACAGCTCCACGTTTTGTCCCACCGAACAGTCGAAACCCTGCCGCTGCAGCACCATCAACGCGGACGATGAGGGAAACAGTGTCAGCTGCTCTTCGGAGAGGGTGCGGAAATTCAGCATGTGTACATCGCATGGCAGGGCGCCGTGCTCGAGCAGTACCGTCTTTGTCTTAAGCTGAGCAACTGGACCGTCGAGCGTCTCGATGAAGTATATATTCGGTGGATAACGGAGGCCATTCGCCAGCTGGTTGGCAAGTAAACTGGGCACCTGGTATGTGTTCTTCTGCTTGCCCGGCATGTCTTCGATGAGTAGCCAGAATTTGTGACGTGTCAGGCGACTGTCCACGATACCCTCACCCATGCCGCGATAGTCGTCGTAGAGTGTGCCGTCGATCCAACATGACCTCAAGCTGTCCGGGCTCGTAGCTCGCTGCACCCTGGGCGTGGGTTGTCAGCAAAGTGAGACGTACTTTCGAGTCTTGCAGGAACGCTCCGGTGGTGATGGGGAAATAGTTGCCTTCAATGCCGATAGCGGGAACCTTTATGCGTCTATCAAGAGAAGATAATTGTTATACAAAATATATTTATATTCTCCATTATTTTTGGACTTACTTGTGATATTGGAAACCATTTTGATCACTGTAGAACTCGGTTAATTCAGGCTGCGTATCGCCGTCGTTAGCATCGCCACCAGTTTTGCCGGTCGTGGCAATGTTTTCGATGTCTGTGACCAAGCGCATAAACAGTTCCGTTTCTCGATTCTTGGGTGGCGGCTCAAAGTCGATGTCGTTCTCAATGTAAATGGCTGCATCCAGATGAGTACGAGTATTGAAAATCCGCACCGTGTGCGCAAGGAAGGGCCCATAAATGACCGTTACATCGCTGGCAATTGGTCCAGATGTGATGATTATTCGCACATCTTCGTACTGCTCGAGCACATCCTTCTCGGCTTCCGTCTGTTCGGGATCGGTCTTGAAAAGGTAGGCTCCCGAGTGGAATTGAGCACTGCGATAGGCTGCGAACTTGATGGAGCACTGCATGGGTCGAAGTGGCTGCTGATTGGGTGCTTTGCGCGTGAGAGTCTTCAGGAAGCCCGACTTTTCGTCGAAAAGCAGACGCATGTGGTTGTTCTCGAGTTGGACGTCACCTGGAGTGAGGTGATATATGTTAAATTATTGAAACATTTTTTGAAAACAATCATTTACCTGCCGGTTTCGACTTCACCGTGAACACCTCGCTCGATGTGGCGGGCGTAGTTGTGTCAGTGCAGTCGTCGCAATAGATGCTCGCCAGCGAACGCTTGAAGTTCACCTCATCGCTGACCACTTTGAATGTTGTCAAAGAGAGTGGTTCCAATAGTGCCACGAACATGACCTCATACTGCTTTGTAGAGATTCGAATGCGCCCGATGCCGCCACTGGCTCCTCCGATACCACCGCCAGCCTCATAGGTGTCGGTGATGTTCCAAACCGGATTGATCTGTAGATGCTTGATCTCTTCGCCCTTCTCGTTGAACACCTTCACCTTGGCCAGTTGCGTGCGAATCGTGATGATTTCCAGGCGCTTTTGCGTCAATGAGTTGAATATGACGAAGGATGCTGATTTGCTTGCGCTCTCGTCAACGCCTGGAGAGTCTGTGTAGGACACGTTGGGATCGCTGAAGTCGCCGTTGATTCCACCGCCCAAGGCAATCGGTGTCTTGCGAGGCAATTTACTGAAGTTGTCGCGCTCCAATTCGCTCAGCAGGAAATTGTGACGAGACGTGCCGTTCTGTATCAGCAACTCGATGGTGGATTCCTGCATCTTCACCACGTCCTGGATGCTCTCGAACAGACGCATGCCGTAGTCGCGCATCACCGTCGCCTTCGAGGTGCCCGTGATGGCGTCGTGATGTTGGAAGAGACCCAGATTACGTCGTGCCAAAATCATTTTCTCATAATTCTTCTCGAAGATTTTTATTGCATTCTCGTGGTGAAATTGACGTGCCGTATTGTAGGCGATGGTGAAGAGAATCTCAGCCGAGCGCAGGTTGTGCTCCAGATCGGCGCTGAGAATCTTATAGAAGGGGCGTGTCGTAAAGTAGCCAGACCAATAGGCGGGACGACCTTCGGAGAAAATGTCCGAGTAGACGAAGAAGTCACCCTTGAATGTGGGGAACGAAGCGGAGCGCTTGCGAATTTCACGGAAGTAATCACGAGGTGTACCTAAAAAAAGGAACAAGAAATTATTTTCCAAATTTCAACAAAATTTATATAGTTGCTCACCAAAAGATATATCAACATTGTATGTTTTCTTGTTGGCCATGATGTGATCGATGAGCTTCTTGTAGTTCGTATACTGCTGATCGACCTCGCGTTCCTTGTTGTAGCGGAAATCATCACCGACTGGAATCAGCGCCACGTTGTGGGGGAAAAGCGAAGCGGTTCGCGAATACTGCTCGAGTAGAAGTTGTGCCTTCTCTTCGATGTTGTCGTCGGTGATAAATTGCGCCTTGATCGAGTACTCGGTGTATTCGCCGGGAATTTTGCGGAAGTCGAAATTCAAGCAAATGAACGGATGCGGCCCACAGGATCCCTTGATCGAGTAGATGTCGAAGGGCATGTTGTGTGTGAGCAGTTGACCGCGATTGGGATTGTGTTTGTCGTGCTGTTTCCAGTAGGGCGTCCAAAGAAAGTCGCCCGACTCATGGCGAGCGAACCACTGCTTCCAGGCGTAGTGAATGCGCTGAATGATGGCGCCTTCGAAGTTGCTGCCGGATAGCAAGTAGGGCACGGTGCTGCCATGGCCGAATGGATCGATTGACCAGCCAACAGTTGGCGTCACATTCAGATTGTTGCGCAGCCACTGATGGCCTTCGATGAGCTGATCCAACATCGCGTAGAGATGCACGTTCGCCTCGTCCGTCATCACCCAGCCGCCGGTGGTGATCTCGAAGCGTCCAGAATTGATCAGTCTTTTGAGAGCTCGTTGTTTCGTTGGGTGCGCCTGATCCCACCACATCTGCAGGAAGCTAATCTCGGACCAGATGAACGTCATGTCCGTGTACTCCTGCATCTTGGTGACCATCAGATTGAGAATCTGACGCGAGTCGGCTTGGAAGTAATTGACGAACGTCTTCAACCAACCGGGATCGTTGTGCGAGTGTGGGACGACAATCACCTGGAATAGTGAAGCACGACCAATTGAGTTGAGTGGATCGAATTGAGGGTGATGTTGAGAAACTCACCTTGAGTGGGGGACGGATCTTGTCATGTTTCTGCATCTCGTAGCGTTCTTCGAAGCCGCGATCCCAGTACTCCTTGGTGCGAATCCACTCGGGCTGGAACAATAAGAAGAGAGAATGATTATGGTAATGAAAGAGGTAAGTTGAAACCAATAACAAGAAGACCTCCCACACACACCTGGAAATCGAATCTCGAATATTCGGTGTACGCTGTGATGTTTGTTTCGCGTTCGTCCATAACGTAGCACTTGTCGCCCCACTCGGGATTGGCGTAGTTGTTGTTATTCTTGTTGTTCTTGTTGGTGACGACATCTGCTTCGCTGCTGTCACTCGTTGTATGTGGTTGTTGTTGCTGTTGTTGTGTGAGCCTCGCTGCCGCCTTGTGACGTTGTTGAGCCGTCTGTTGTTGCAGTTGCTTCCAGCTGCTGTGATTCTGTATGCTGTTTACGACATGCTGCCCTCCGCCGGTTGCCGTTGAAGCACCACCTCCTCCTCCAACACCTGATATTGGCTCCTTCGCCTGGAGCTGCGGCGACGGCTGCCCCATCGAAATGTAGTAGAGACAGAGGAGAATCGTCACGAACGCCGATAGTAGGCCGATGCAACGCGCCGAACCGCGTCGAAAGAGTTTAAAAGTCATGATGGTTTCGTTCGATATCACCGTCGTTGCTGCGGCTCGTGAATGTCCCTCGGTCTTCGTGGGGATTACTTTTTGTGTATTGATTTTCAAAGCTTATCATCCAATATTGCATACGGCTTGTACATACAAATATATTTTATTTATCTTATTTTTCTAGGATTAAGTTCTCGATGTAGTTGTGTAGGAGGAAGAGGATTTCTTTGTGTCTATTTCCACCCCGTGTTTTGGTTTGAGATCGTGGTTGTTGTTATTGCCAACAAGTAGAAGACTCCGGCCTGTGGTCGGTCTTTAGGTCGAGAGATTCTCTTTCAGCTTCAATTGACCATCCGTCGAGGGTTTTAAAAAGGAAAGAGGCTGCTTTTGAGATTGTTGGGAGCTGCCTTAAGTTTTCTCTTTCTCTTTGCTACCACATTTTCATTGGAAATCTGCGAAAAGAAAATGAAAAAACTAATTTAAAATATATCCAGGATGTGAATTAAGTAGAGGTAGAAGAGATTCAGGAACAAGGAACAAGAGGCGAACCAGAAAATTAGAAAACCATCAAATTAGTTTCAATGTTATTGTAACGAGAAAAGTGTCGATTAAATTAATTTTACCCACAATTATGTTTCAAAATGTTATTATAATTAGAATTAGAATTAGAATTAGAGAAGCGTTGATTTAATTAATATTTCGCTCATTTGTGGTTTCCCCCCATAGGTTGTTTAAACTCGACGCCCCTTGTGAACTAAAATAAACACGAAAGTACGTTTCAAATAAGTTCACTCAATTTTCATTTCATTTATCTTCGTGTCATTCGATTAACGAGCAGACAATTTATGGTGGGATCCATTAGCGAGTGCTCGTGAATGCCTGCAGGGCGTCAATGAGCATCAGATGGTAATGAAAGCATTAGTTTCGCACCAGGGATCGCGTATCGAAAGTAAGTACGTGGCTTCCAATATATTTATTTATACATTTAAAAAATGTTTGTATTTTTATTTATTTAATATATGGACATACAGTTAATAGTTGACATATGAAAAATATAATAAATAAAAAAAATGCAAGCTTAAATGTTGGCCCTTGTAATTCGATTTGCCTGTTTTTAATCGGGATTTAAATTTGCTTTTCCGTTCAATGCCAATAAAAAAAACATATATAGAGATTTATGTCATTGGCTGTTTCGGCCCTCTTTTAACTGGCCCTGATTGCTCTGCAAATAGTTCGACTATTAAAATAAAAAATAATAATAATTTCAGAGAACAAACAAAAGGAAAAATTAAAATTCAAGCTCAGAGTTGGTTGCATGACGAGCGGAACGAGCGAGCGAGTTTTATCGGATGGAAATTAAAATCGAATTACAAAACGGAGTGGAATTCGTTCCACCGATGACTTGGGCACCTCTTGTAATTGAACGAAAACAATGAAAACAAAAACGTTAGAAACAACAACAACAAAAAAAAACAAGCTCACAATATGGAAACAAAGTAGCTCTACTTCGAAGCCCACAATTAGAATGTCGTCGTCGTCAACATCGTCCGTCACCCATGGGTGTCGCCAGGTTGAACTTTAAAGTTTTCTCGACGTGGCTTCACGGTTGTTGCCGATGATTTTGCTGTTGTTGGCACCATTCCAGATAAGCCATTGGAACACAACCATAGCATGTTTATTACAGGGGAAAAACCCCTGGTAATTATTTTTAAGGTTTTGAACTTTTCACAAAAATGTTCGTTAAGCACGCATTGGCTCCATCCGTTCTTCCGTCTTTTCGTTCTTTCCTATGTTAAAAAATTCAGTGACTAAAATTCTTTAGGTATTAAGGAGAAGGATCTTAAAGAGAAAGGATAAAAGAAGTAAGGATAGTAGATAACGATTAAATCCACTTGTCTCACATATCCTGCGCTCAAGGAATATCATAGAAAATTATGTCTGAAGCTTCCACCATCAACAGGGAAAGTTTACCATGCCGAAGATAATTATTCGCCACCTCTAGTGATTACATGTCGATATCTGCCACCTTGAACTTTGTTCTCCTCCTGCCACACGCCCACTTTCGCCCTGATCTACTTCTGCCAACGACTGTCTGTTGTCTGTCCGTCTGTCCATCGGTTTCTCGGCAACACAACTGGAAGCGATGCCACACTTCAGCAATTCTCGGTGAATGAAGGTAGAATGTTGTCGTTGCTGTTAACGACACGATGCTAATTAAGTTCAACATCATTTACACAGACTACAACAGCCATAACATACATCATAACAGCAACAAAATACATTGGAGCAATAAAAATAGAACATCAGAACGCCGCCGCCAACAACAACAACAATAAAAACCCACGTATAGATTACCTTTACCACTGAATTACTTTTTTCCTGTTATCATTGTTATTGTTGTTGCTTCATTTCAATTGAAAGTCGCGTGAATTTAAAACAACAACAACAAAAAATCGAGACAAAAAAAATTATTTGCTCTCCAAATATGAGTAAAGCTTTCTAAAAATCGCATTTCCATATTTGTTGTGGATATATGTAGTTGTTGTTATGATAGTTGTTGTTATAATAGTTATTCTTGTATGACTTTTACAATTTGACATAATTTGTTTATAGCTGTTGTTGTTGTTGTTTTTATTGTTGAATGCTGCTGCCAATGACGATGGCATACGATTTATGGTTCGTTCAGCAATAGCAAAAACAAATGAAGAGGAATCAAATTGAAGCAAATCAACAACAAATGAAGTCAAAAGTCGAAACAAAATTAAATTGCTAACAACAGTCAGTTAGCCATTGCACCGTTATGTTAACTCATTCGCTAAATCAATCCTCTCTTTCACTCTCTGGCCCAAAAAACAGTCAGTTCGTTGGTTGTCCGAGGATGAATCGACATTTGCATGTGGTAAAAGTTGTTGGTGTAATTGTTGTTGTTAGCAGCAGCTGTTGTATATTTTGTTATTGTTACTTTTGTGATTGTTGTTTCTATGATTGTTGTGTTGTTTTTGTGATTATTGCTGTGTGATTGTTGATTATTTGATCGTTGCAGGACTCCAACGAGTTCCGAAATATGTTTGCAAACTGAAATTAGATTTTGCAAAAATTACATTGTTCGCATCGGCGGGCCGGCCGTTTATGGCCTAAACCCATTGGCCCATTGACGTCACAACGTGTCAAAAACGGACGTTTCCGGACTCGACATGGAATCGTGCCGTTGAGTTTGAATCGGCTCTCGGTTCATGTTGATAGCATGGGGATTGAAGAGCAGAGAAGGTTGTATTGTTGAATGAGTATTAAGTTTCAATTCCGGCAGCAAGAGTTCACAACGCATGAGAAACAACAGCAACATCATATACCGACCACCAACAATACCAGCAATATTTGAAAATACGACATGAGCGCATTGAGTTTCACTCTCTCGTAGCAGCAACAGCCAGCCACACAGTCAAAAGGATCCCACCGGCGAGTGGTAGAAGCGAAGGCGAGGAAGGGGCGAATCGAATACACTCCAGGGATCAACAGAAACAGATGACGATGAACAAGAATTTGAAGCAGAAACACAGAGAGAGAGAGAACGGAAAGCCAAAGAAGACGATGATGAGAACAATGTGGAACAAAAGCCAGCTAGCCAAGGTTTGGCGTAAAAAGTTTTTGATACGAAAGTTTGAAATTAAATAAATTGATTGCATTGAGTGACAGGAAGACAGACAGGCGGAGTTATTTATTGTTGGAATCTGTATGGGCAAAAATATATGTATGGATACGAATGTTGGTATAAATACGAATGTATGTATGTATATGAATGTCTGTATGTTTAAGACTTTATGTATGTATTTGTGGTGCTGACGATGTGTAGGTTGGTTGAAAAGTTTTCGTGGTAATTGAACAAGGCACGAGAGTTTAAAAAACAAAACGAAGCCACTGATATCGTCAAAGTTCACAAAAGACAGATAGATACTGCATTGAAGTTGACAATGATATTTTTTACCATCTCATCCGTGACATGGACTGATGATTGATTTTTAATGGCAATGATGGTTTCATAAATCAATTCTATATATTTTGTAAAAAGATTAAAACAACGTAGGAGAAGCCTTAATTAACGGTTGCGTGTTTTGTTCTGTCTGATGAATACATTAAAAAAGCAGTGAAATTGCATGTGGATTCACCGGCAACAACAAATGAATTAATTGCAGCAACCCGAATGAATTGAACAACAACAATGATAGAATCAACTAAGCCAACTGAAAGCAAAAACATTTCACATTTCACTAACACAGTGGAAAAAACACTGAAAGGGAAAAAAGGAAGAACATCAACAATTCAATCATCATCAAAGGCAAAACTGCAGTGGCCAACAGCTGGAATATCAACAACAACAACATGACCATCATCTATCAGACCAACAACTATCGACATTGTAGGAAAAAACTGTCAAACCAAATATCTACATACATATGAGTCAATTAAGTGCAGACGACTGAGCAGCAGCAATATATTTCTCGTCCTGCTGCCATTTTTGTTTACCCTTTGTCATTGTCTACCCTTTGTTATTGTTTATCAAATACAAGAGACAAGTGCAAAAGCAAAAGCAAACTACCGACACCGACACAAAGGCAATCTATACCAGTGTTAACATACAATATTTGTATCACGAAATATACGAATACAAAGGTGTAACATGAAAAAATAAAATCAAGATAAATGCAGATGTCAATAACAATAACAAAGAATATGAAAATGCAATAACATAAAAAGGGAAAAATAATTGCACAATAAAAAATATGCACGTGAAATTGAAATGACTCGAATTATATCATTTTCCAATATTATTCTAAAACTTGGATAGCAAAGCTTCAATTACATGTCTCTTAAATTATGCAAATTAACTATCTACTGATTAAATAACAACCACCTATGATTACACATCTATTGTATTCGAGTGGAAACTATTTACAACGTCGATAAAATATTAAAGCAGTAATCCATTACTATGAGAAATTCATTCCGAAATAATTGGCATTGTTTTAATATTTTCCGGTATTTAACCTTGTAAGCACAATAGAAATTATAACTTATCTTTGGAATAATTAGCAATAAAAAATGTACTTTTTACAAAAAAATCTATTTTTACAAACATTATTCTGATGACGAATGAATATCGATAAGAGCTCAAAGGTTTCAAATGACAATTGTGGGGTGGAATAGAAAGCAAGAAAAACAACCACATTAATTTAAATTACACGCTCTATTAGAGCAAGTAAAGTATCCCATTGGAACATTAATATGAAAGGAAAATAATAATAATAAATTATGGGACATTTTCAAAGTATAATTAACGGTAAGTGAGGCAGTCTAAAAAGTCGACCTGTGTCTGGAACACAAACGAAGGCAAGCAAAAGCATGAGAATTGAAGGGTTTTTCTGACAATTACACAAATCAATAGTTTCCATCTATGTTAGAATGAAATCTATTAATATCAATCGATATAGTTTTAAATTGTGGACATTTCAATTGTAGCTCGTTACCGTCTGTAGCGGCGTGTGGGATGGAAAAAAACCGACCACACTGATTGGAGACGACGGTGACGAGACAGAAAATTTGGGAGACCAAAAAGAAAAACACACGATGACTTGCCATTTGGTGAAGAAGGATTGTTATTTATAGGGAATCAATGAGAATGGGATGATGGATTCTGGAAGAAAAGCAACACGGGAGGCGATGGAATTTCGAATGGATACGAGTTGACAAAGGAAATCGATTGGGAAAACCCAAGGGCAAACAACAACTGCGATTGAAAACATCGTGAAGAAAGAAAATCAACGAACAGACAGAAAATTGTCGAAAAGAAAGGAAAATCATGAAAATTGATTTAGAATGAGAACAAAGGAAACTGTCAAAACAACTGGAAAGTGAGAGTGGCAAAGGTACAAAGAATATCACAGACAACTGGGTGGAAGAGGGGGATGAGGAAAGTGCGACCATGAAGAGACACAAAGGACAAGACAAACATGAGACTTGATAAATAAAATAGAGAGTAAATAACAAGCAATTATCGAGGAAAAAGGAATAGTGGAAGGTTGTGTAAAATACGCACCTCTTAGAGTTTTAATTGAATTTGAAAGACAACATAGAAAAAATAACAAGCATCGATATCCTTCTTCATAAACTTTTGGTAACAACAGAAGCATTCAGAGAAATATTTTTTCAGGAAATATTTGTTTAAAAACTCGAAGAAGACAGGAAGAAAAACCGGGAATAAAGTTAATTGAATCACGTCGATGACGAGAGACCAAAACACGTCTCTGTCTCTGGTCGCTGGTTCCTTGGATCAGATTATTTTTAATTGCACGCAACTGGGAGTGAACGACTGCAAAACACAGAGAGCAAGGACTCCACAATGAGAGAAGGAGAGAGAGAGAACAGAAACCGAGAACGAGAGCGAGACTACCAAAACTACACTTTGAGACGTAGGAGCATCAATATAAAAATCCACTAAAAGCCGGCACGAAAAACCGAGTTCAAGGGAAAAAATTTATTCCGGACGAAGGATTCAGTTTTTGTTTTTTTATTTATTTTCTGTTTTGTTAACGTAGTTGTTTTGTTAACGTAGTTGTTTGTTAGCGTTGTTGTTTCTGTTACCGTAGTTGTTGCTACTGCTGCTGTCGCTGTAGTTGTGAAGCAGCAACCGTCGTTCGTTCACGTTACAAAATTCGCCACCGACGCGTTCCGAGTACAAAATGAAACTGAGAGTCGGTTCGGCCAACGAAACTGTTCTGAGTACGAAACAGCAGCAGACAACACCGACTACAGCGAGGAGCCGACGATGATGACGATAGCAACAACAAGAACAAAAGTAACGTACTAATGATGATAATAACGATCGGTGGTTATGATTACAACCATAGGAAACATATCGGCGACGATAATGATGTCGAAGAGGAAAATGATGATGAAGACAATGAAAATGATTATGTCGAAGACGAAAATGATGATAACGACTTTGATGATGACGATGAAGGACGAAGTTCTGGCGCCGGATGAGCCGAAAGAGTGGGAGGAAGGAAGAGCAACAACAACAACGATAACTTGGGGCAACAACAGTTCCTACTGCTGCTTCTGGATGTGGATGAGCCAAGTGGCAGTGGAAACATGTAAGCTTTGTTGCTGGCGCTGGGATTTGGTCGAGGACGAGTGAGTGAGAAGCGAATGAGAGAGCGAATATGAATGAATGAGCGAGTGAGCTCGCACGAAAGCAGCTGTCATCTTTGTTGTGAAGAGAAAATTCTCCCTTTGCGAGAGACGAGCGTAGTGTTGGTAAACGAGGCGAATCGCAATTCGATTCCAAAGTGTTCCCCATGGACGAGGCAGGACGATCAGGACAAATGAAAATAGATATGAGTCTCAATAAAGTGATTTTATTACATGCTTTAAATGGATAAAAGAAAAACAAATAAAAATTTATAAATATTTTGATGTTATGGGTGTAATGTATGTAAACTCAAAAACGTTCGAATCCTAACTTGAGGAAGCAACGGGTGAAGGGTTCACAGTATTAATCTACGAAATCATAAAATCTCAAGAGTTTATCTCACAACTTTCAAAAGGAACTGATTTCGCTATTGGATATTAATTTTAATATAGTTTTATTATATTGTTGTATGTAATATAACGACCAGGACAAATTAAAATAGTCAATAAATTGTTTTTATCGATAAAGGAAAAACAAATAAAAATTTATAAATATTGTTATGTTATGGGTGTAATGTATGTAAACTCAAAAACGTTCGGATCCAAACTTGAGGAAGCAACGGGTGAAGGGTTCACGGATTTAATCTACGAAATCATAAAATCTCAAAAGTTTATCTCACAACTTTCAAAAGGAACTGATTTCGCTATTGTATATTTCATTTACTATAGTTTTATAATATTGTATGTAACATCATGAGCGTTTGCTATTAATTTTGATTATTAGTGCCAATTTTACTATATATTTAAATATAGTTTAGTGTAGAGCGATATCTCATTTAATGGATATCTTTTGTAATAGAAACGTGGAAGTTGTTACATCGTTTATTCTACGAAATTTTTACCGTTGAAAAGTCAAATAGAATCAAAGAAATCGACTTTCAATGGGACGTTATTTCGCGTTAGTTCATATTTTTAACTAAATTATTTTTTTTGTTTTTAAGTTAATCCTTCTTTAAATGATGGGGAATCCTAAATTCCACATCCACCGTTCCTCACTATCCTTTCGCCTTTGACCAACCCCTCGAGGAACTCAATGGAAATGGAACACGCAACGGACGGATGCCATGAAATTGACACTGAGAAATGGGAGCAAATCGTTACAAGACAAAAGTCGCGGATTACAAACGGTGAAAGCCACAAACACAAACACACACACACAGATAGATGACAGTGTATATGTGTTTACATATCTATTTATGTATCGACGATGAGTGATTCGACATATATATATATGTGTGTGTGTACAATTGTGTATCTGTGTGAAAGCACAAGAAGGTCGTATTTTATTGATTCCGGCGAGAAGAAAACAAAACGAACGAGCGAGCGAACGAACAAACGGTGTGCGAAATAATCTTTGTAGAAGAGAAATAAAGACGATTGAGGAGAGAAATGTGAGAGGGGAGAAAGGTGTGAGAGAGAGGGAGGGAGTTATAGAGGTGAGAGAGGGAGGAGGAGGGAGATAGATGTGAGGACGACCACCAAGAAGAGGAAGACACCAAAGCGCAAAAGGGATCGTGGAGGAGGACGAGAGGGAGAGAAGGAGGAGCAAAGGTAGAGGACGAACAAAGGGCCCTATGGAAGATTAAACGTAATGCATGGTACGATAACGTTTGCTGCTACACTTGAAGGTGGTTTTTATTTATGTTGTTGTTGTTGAATTTCTTGTAGTGGTTTTTGTTATTCTTGTACTTGTTGTTATTATTGTACTTGTTTTTACTCTTATAGTTGGCGTTATTCTTGTATTTGTTGTTCATATTGTACTTTGTACAATAATAACAATTGTTGCCGTTATGGTTGTTGTTGTTGTTGTTCTTTTTATTGGAAACAAACCGACCGGTTGGGCCGACGTCTGAACGCGATTGTTGCTTTCGTTCCGCTCGTTATTTAGCGGTTTGTTTCGGCGAATTTAATCCACGTACGCTTTGAGACCAAGAGATGCATCGTCGAACGAGATGGGGGAGTGGAAATAAAAGAGGAATGAACTGAGAAAAATAAGAAAAAAATAAAAAAACTGGAAAACACAACGTTGAAGGGTTGAAGAAGATCATCAGAGAAAAGACAAGAAAAACGCAGCAAATGAAACATACAGATTGAAAAAGATACCGAAGGACAGGCTGATCGACAGACACGGGACAGAGAGAAGGAAAGTCAGAGAAGGAGGCAGATGAAGAGACAGAAATATTGTTCCAGATCGTGTACTCTGACAATGAACCACATTGCGCAAAAACCACAAGTTGGCAACGCGAAAGAGAATCAACGGACCGAACCAAAGGAAGAAACGGCACAAATTAACGAAGTCTACAAGTACAACAACAAGTAAAACAACAACAAAGGATAGCGACAACAGAAGAATCAGTAGCGGAAACAAAAACGGTTACAACAAAACCAACAATGAGCGTATTTCAATTATTTGGTGACGACGTTCAGTCGTCGAACAAAAATAACAGCAAAACCAAAACAAACCTAATTTCAATTAAGAAAATAAACAAGAATCAAGTAATGGATAAAACCAAGAGAAGGGGAAAAATTCAGAAAAAAAAATACAAAGAAAAACATTGTTTTTGCGGTTCAGTCGCCGCTTTTATCGTTTTATCCACGGTCGATGAGAGGGGAAGAGAAAATAAAACAAAAAACTGGGACACAAATAATTCATCGTTTTGAATAATTTATTTAATGCTTGCGAATTTTTTAATTGAATTTAATTCTGGGTGGCGTTTAGTCGACGGTTGGTGTTTGAAATTATCAATTATGTTGCAATGCGGAATATTCAAATATTCAGTTCCAATTTCAAAAGCAATCATTTGTTGTGAAGACGAATTGCAACAGAAGCTTGAAACAATCGCGATTCGGTTTTGATTGCAAATCGATTGAACTGAATGGTTTCATGTTCACCTTTCTCCATTGCCATCATGTTCCGCAGAATGGAGCTCAATTAATGCGGCTGACAGACGAATGGACGGAGGGACGGACGGTTGTGGCTGCAATCAAAGTTCATTGCCTCCATTTGTTTTGCTTCCCCCACCCCCCGGCCCACATCGCTGTGGGCCTTGGGTAAAAACAACAAGCGACCGCAACAACCACTGATGCAGCAACAATAACAACTACTACAAGAACAATAACAACTAGTGGAAGAAGAAGAAGAAGAAGAATAAGAGGCACAAAAGCCACATCTAAATCACAGCATCGCACAGAAAAGAGAAAGAGTGAAAAGGAATGAGTGAGAAAGGGTGGTGAGAGGGAGTGAAAAGGGGTGGAGAGTGAGTGAAAAGGAGGAAGAGTGAGTGAGAAGGAGGTAAACGTCTCACTTCGCTCACTTCATCCATATTCAGCATGACTTATGAGCTTCTTGCCAACTTTTCAACAGAAAATGCTGCTGATTTTCTCATTCCTCTCATCGTCGTTGTGGTTGCGGCAGCTGTTGTTGTTGATAATATTGTTGCTGTTAATGTTGTTATTGCCATAGCTCTTCATGTTGTTATTGCCGTTGTTGTTGTTAATGTTGTTGGTGATATTCTCGTTGCTGTTGGTCCGAACTGCCGGCTGTTGTTGTTCCTACCGCTCGTCGTCGCTCCTGCTGTTGACAGCACGAAATATTGTCAGCATTTGTTATTTGTCTGTCTGTCTGTCTGTTCGTCTCTAGTGGCTCGTTGTCTGGCCAACTGAGCCGTCAGACAGACAGAGAGGTCGATGACGGCGATTCAGTTGTTGTCTATTCGAGACATCTTGTTCTAGTTGTTGCTTTTGTTACTCTTCTTGTTGTTGCTGTCGTTCTGTAAAATTTCTCTGCGAAATAACGGTTCAAATGAAGCCAGTTATGGCTCTCACAGTCCCTTTTTCAGATCCTCGTCGAACTGGCTCGCAGAAGTATTTGATTGAATTGATTTATTGCCATCTTCTGATTTCCAATGACATTTTTTCCCATCTCGTTATCTCTCTATTTTTCTATATAAGTTGATTGACAATAGTTTCTATGGCTTGGACAAATATTTTAAAGTTAATACAAAAGAATAGAAAAAATTGATTGATTCTCTAGAAAATCGAGTTCTTCAGAGTTTAACGATGAAACTATTATATTACAAGGAAACCGATCTCTTGAAGTTTAAGTTTGATACAACTTTTCTCATTTCAGCAAATATTTCTTGTCGGATTATCGTTTGTTTTGCTTTATTTTTATCATTCCCTCGTGTATTTCAACCAAAATGCATTTCATAATTTCATATTTTTCCCCTTTCTTCGTGTCCTGTTCTGCATTTCGGTCGTCAACGATCAGCACTTCCGGCAGGCAGCTCGTTAAGGCAATAATAATGACAACTACAAATGCAGAAGGGACAACAACAAAAATACAAAAACACAACAACATCTACAGGAAGAACAATTTTGTTGGGAGCATGGGAACCAAGAAACAAGACATCGTGAGCAGATCGTCTTTAGCTGGATTTTTGGCCCAAGTGATTTATGAATGTAATTGACCGCAATTCCAGCTTTGTAACATATTTTGTAGGCTCGATTTAGTTCTTGTTGTTCTTTTTATTCTAAAGATTTACGATGTGAAGAAGATGTTTTGTTGTTGAAGTTGCTCTTGTTCAACTGTTACCTAGGGCTTATTTAGTCAAAAGCTTAAGAGGGAAAATGAAATGAAATAGAATAAAAGCTCATTAATTTCCCCGAGATTTGTGAATTTAGAAGAGATGGCGAAACGAAAGAGAGAGGAAAAGAAAGCTTTGAGAAGGGCAAAAGTTGGTGTTTTTGTAAACATGTTCAAAACCGCCCACCAACCGACTTCAATTGGTGACGGGTGAAGACGATGCCTTCGACCAAAGTCGTTTTCTATACGAAACCATAAAATTTCAAAAGTTTAAAACTTACAACTTTCAAAAGGAACTGATTTCGATGGAGAGAAGTAAACGGAATTGAAACTTATTTATTAAAGTTTGTAAAATTATTTTGTAAAATTTGTTAATTCATTAATTGGAATTAAATTCACAAAATTTCAAGGTTTTTTTTCTATTCAATAAAACAAAGCTTTGCCAAATCCACGAATTCCCTTTAATTTGAGAAATTTCACTCCTCCCTCAACTATTTTCCATTAAACTCCATTAAAAAGGCGGAAGAGGTGGGTGAAGGAGGAGCAAAGAGGAAAAGCGACAACCATTCATTTTCATCCTAGAGTGTCAAAAGCAAGTGTTAGTTAGTGTTAATTACCGCTGACCTAATTAAATCCCGACCAGCGCCACCGCCACAATTGCATCTGCCGAGCTTTGACGCCCCCCGCCTGAACACGCCCCCTCTAAACAATTTACACCATGAACGAGGAGGGAAACCCCGTTAATGAATGGGAAAGAGCGAGAAGAAGGTTTCCGGTCACAACCTCTTCTGTGCCCCAGCCTAGTTTTCTTTCCGCCGACTCCCATGTGATATCGTCTGTGAACGAATGTGTGAAGTTTAACAATTCGCAAAGTATTCAAAGACGAGACGCACGAGACCCACAACAAAGAGGAAGAAGAAGAGGAAGGAAGAAAGAAGAGTGGGAGGCGGGAAGAAGTGAACAAAACAGAAACCGGATTTATAAAGATGTGATTTAGGATTTATTTTGATTTTCAGCACAATGAGACAAAATTAACATTAAAATAAACGTTTGCCGAAAATGATATTTATGGGTATCATGTGAAAACAAAAAACCGCACCCTTCTACGCTTACGCCCCCCCAAACCGTCGACAAGTTGATCCACATGCCACCCAACGGGTTTCTTCGCGTGTGACGAAATTTATTCAGAAAAAGAAAAAAGGAGAAGATTAACATTGTATCTTATTAAGTTAAATACGTTTCATAACAATAGTACCAGAAACAACAACAATGAAAACACCAACGACTAATGCCGGCATTAAAAACAACAACAACAACAGAAAATAACCGCATCGAGAAGAACAACAACTTTCACTGCAAAAATTATACAATTTGAAACGAAAGGCGCGCGTGTGAAATTTTGAGAGATTTTTTTTCTTTTTGATTTCGTGATTTTTTTTCTTTCGAGATCCCCCCGTGCATTTCATTTACCATTTAACTTGTTTAAAACCGTGCAGTGATTTATTTTTGAAATTACGAAAATTTATGTCTGCTGAATTTTTTTGAAATTTGTTTTCAATCTATTTGCGCCTGCATTTGGTAGGGGATTTTTTTATTTTTATCTTTATTAATTTTATTTTTGACAGGAAATGCCGCGTGAGACAGATTGGCAGCAGCTGTAATGTTGTTGTTGTTGGTGTTTTTGTTGTAGTCTGTGTTCGTTTCGCAGTCTGCAAATTTTTGTGTCTTGTTTCTGTTTCGTGTTGAAGTGAAATGGCACGCTATTGGTGTTGTTGTTGTTGTAAATTAATTAAAAACTTCCGCTCAAGCTACCGAACGAACGCAAAACAAAAACTGCTTCAATTGCGGTTTCCGACATGGGCAACCAACACTTGGCCTCTCCGTGCTCTCATGCTCCGTCCAGCTGATCGACACCAGTTCTGCAGATGGCAACGCCCAAAGTTAAATTTTAAACGTTCAGGTCAACGTTTAAAACGACGATTAACTTTGGGAACCATAAAAATTCATGAATCGATTAAAAAAAGAAAAATCGAACTCAAATTTAGGAAAACTACCGAATCATTCGGAAGAAGGTGGCAACGCCATCACGACAGACGGTTAAGGTTCGAACATCGCGGGAGGTTAAGGGTTAATTGAGATATTCTTTTCTACGTCATTTACCTTTTCTATCGAATCATCCCTTGTCTCGCTTGCTCACACGTTGCTTTTCGATTTGATTTTCCTCAATTTTTCTTCTGTCGTCGTACCCTCAAATTTTCCTCTTCGGCATCTCCTTGCACTCAATTACAACAACAACAAACACTATAAGAACCGAATCGAGCCGAACGCATTTCTTCGTCGAAACCTCGCCGCCGACGGCGGCGTTGTTGTTGTTGTGCTTAGGATTTTGTTGCTATTGTTGCTGCTGCTGCGTCCGACGCCGTCTTCGACCGAGACACTTTTTTCTTTTCTTCTTCTTTCACTGACTTTTTTTCTTCGCACCTATTTCTCGTTTTCGCTATTTTTTAATTGCCACAGTTTTTCAAGGTCGCTGGAGTCTCGTTTCTATTTCTTTCACCTTCTTCGCGTCGCGTCGTCTTTCGAGACGTCGTCGTCAAAATAGCGTTTCGTTGTTGTCAGATTCGGACGAATATCATTCCAGTAATCAATCAATACTTTATGCACCGACTTTTTATCGGTCGCACTAATTACTAACTATCCTTTTTGAGGAGAAAAACTGAGGAGAATCGAAAATCGTACACAAAATTCACCGCACACAACAAACAGGCTTCGAGACTCAAACACGATTGAGGGCCCAGCGAGAGCGAGAGCGCTTATCAAGCGACAAATGTAAACGAGCATGATGGAACATGGCCGACGCTGTTATCGACATGTTAAGCGACTGTTAAAAAACGTCAGATGGCATCAGGGTTGCCATGGAAGTGTTTCATTTTCACTTCCACCTCAACTTTCTCTGAGAATATCCACAGAAAGTGTTCTAAGAATAAAATATTAAAAAACACCGTTCATGGAAGTGTGTGATTAAAAAATTTTTGATTTTGGATCACATTATCGGAATAATTCCGATTAAAACGTTTTAAATTTTTTCTTTGCTTGAAAATTATCCTTGGAATATTTACTCTTGGCATGCAATCCTGTCTGTCAAAAGTATTGTTCAGGGCTGCCGTTTTGGTAATTTTCAACCAAAATTGGTAGATTTTTTTTCTGAAAAACTTTTTTGGTACAAAGGTCATCTGTTATTTCAGTGAAAACAGGGAAGATCCACAAACGTCACAAAATAACGAGTTTAAATTTCTTAAATTTTTTTAATCCGTTTTTCCGGACAATTTTTTTCATTTCACTCGAACCGAGAGAGCGAATTTGAGTGAAAGACGACGATAAACACTCAAGAGACTCAAACAAGATACCACTTTATCGGCTTAGTTGTAATTGCATAGTTTCAGGGATCAGGATGAAGAAATGAGTGGGTAAAGCAGTTTCATAGGGTGCGTAGTGAGGGTTAACAAACCGATAATTAAAAACACAACAATAAATAAACCGAATATTTTAGAGCAACAAATTTGAGAGCATTATAACGAAACAAAATGAAAGAAAATTAGAATTACAATTAATAATAAATTTTTATTGATGCATTTTTGAACAATAATTTTTCCAGACCTTCTCTTCCATGACAAGTTCCGTTTCGTTTCGTGTTCCACTGTTCATCGAGCAGGCGGCAGGCGGCAGACGGCTGGAACGAACACCCATCGCCCGTCACGTTCCACCACCCGCCACAACCGGAGGCGCCATATTCGCAGTATGAGTCAACACCATGGCGTTTTCCGCACGAGCCCCCGTGCTGCTGTCACGTCGTAGCCGCCACCGTCGCCGTCTCCGTCGCTTTCCAGCCGAGCCGCACTCCCTTCCAGGCAGCGCCGATGTCGCTCCATTGCTTCGCTCGCTTCCGCACGTATCGATTTCCCCTGCCTGCCAGCCAGCCAGCCAAAGTCCAGCTAGCGAGCCAGGAAGGAGCTGCCGTCGTCGCCAGCCGTGTTCAGTCGTGTTCGTTTCGTCGTCGAGTCGTGTCGTGCCGTCATCGCGTCGTCACGCAGCGAAACCACTAGTTTTCCCTTTTCAAGAAAAATCACATATATTTTTCTGAATCAAGAGAAGTCGAAGGAAAAGAAAATATTTTTTAAAAATATCACTTCAACAACAACAGAAAAACAATTAGAAGAAGGAGGAAATTTGAAGAAAAAACGGTGTGTGCTTCGAGGAGAAGAAGACGGAAGAATGCCTTGCATATTTTTAGGAAGATGAAAATCAGATACATATCGATTTGCACGCGTCCACCTCGCACTGCTGGCGCCACCCTCAACCAAAGTTCTGGTTCTTCAACGACTCACCACCTCATTTCGTCGTCATTTCGATTTCACTGTTAATTTTCTTCGTTTTGAAAAGATACAAAAAATCGATGCAGGTCGTCGATTTGAAATTTTCGCCGTTGGCCGTCTGTTTTTTTTTCCTTTCCTCTTTTTCGTTTCCTCCACCATCCGTTTCTCCATTCGTCCGTCCGTCCTTCCTCCATTCGTCCGTCCGTCCTTCCTCCATTCGTCCGTCCATTCCTCCATCTGTCCGTCTTTCCGACTTCCACTCGCCAAACATGGTGTAGCGAGAAAATGGATGGAAACCTCGCCGACGGTTTGTGTGAGATCACCGCATTTGACACTCGTGCTTCGTGCCGAGCGAAGCCGTCGTCGTCGTCGTCATCGTCGTGGGACGCCTCGTTCGCCTCTTCCAGGCGCCGCAGCTTGCGAGGAGTCGTCGTCGGCCTCCATCGGATTCCGAGGTTCGCCTTTCGCTCGAGGTCTGAGAAGCGATGACGATGAGTTGAACGAATGATTTCCTGTTCTCCATCAATGCGAGATTCATTCCTTCTGATGGCGGTGTTGCGAGTGGAAGGCAACGTGTCAAAAGGTCAAAGTTCAGTTTAACCTTTTAATTGAACGTTAGCATTCCTGACCTTTGTTCATGGCCAACACCTGACGTCGCCACTGCGGACAGGTACCAGATGTGGAGAAGGAAAACGAGGAGGAGTTGGAGGACATCCCTTGCTAATCAAAAAAGTTTCCATCCCTTAATTCGTAAATCGATCCGCACAACCACTCACTCATTGTCCAAAGGACTCTCTCTCAAGCAATTCTCATCGTGCCTAAAAATATGCTGCGACATTTTTTCACTTTGCTTCCCATTCATTTGACTAACCGAAAATCAATTCAAAATTCACCTAATCCAGCTTCAAATTCACCACAAACGCATCCGGAACGAAAATTTTCAAATCCAAAAAAATCACCAAAAAACTTGAATTGAATTGAAATTTAATCTGAACGAAAGGAGAAAGAGAAAAAAATAAAGTGATACCGAAAATTGATTGAAAACGTGTTGAGCTGCCGACCGAGAGAAAGAATAATCGGAAAATCACCCGACAAATAAAAATCACAAAGAAACAAAAAAAATTGAAGAAGAAAAAACGCTTTTCCACTTCCTCACACGCCCACTCAAAGGACATTCACACTCTCGCCACCCGCCACAGCCACAGAGAAGATCTCTTTCCGCCGCAGCCTGCGCTCTTCGTTCGCTCTTAATCCCCTCAATCGCGCCGCTTCTCTCTCACACTCACCCACTCTATCTGTCTCTCTCACTATCTCTATCCTGCTCTTTCACTAAATCTCTCAACTCCCCACTACTACTCACTATCTCGCTCTCTATCTACCGACCGCTCTTTGTCTTTGTCACACACGCACTCGAGCTCATCCTTCGCCTCGCCCTGCATCGCGACCGCGTTCTGATCACCATCATCGAACTGTGCGTGTGTTTGTCACATTCTCCTCTGACCATTTGTTATTGTTGCCGCTGTTGCTTCAGTGTTTGTTGTTGCCCTGCGTCGACGCCAACGCCGACGACAAAGTCAACATCGCTGCTTCTGTCGTCGTAATTAATTGAAATTCTACGCATTTTATTTTCGCGTCAAGAAAAACCGTAGGAAAATAACAATAACAAAAACTACAATACAAACAACAAACAACTAAGATACAAAAACAACAAGTAAAATACAGAAACAATAAAATAATTACAAAAACAAGTTTGAAAACAAAACTAATAATAGAAAGCAGAATAGAAACAAAAACAAAAAAGTCGATTGCGTCAGTCTTTTCGTAACGACCGTTCGTTCGCTTTCTCTGTCACACACACGCGCGCGTACCGCGGTCGCTCGCTCGCCCTCTCTCTCTCTCTCTCTCTGTCACTCACGGCCGTTCGCCCCGTCTTCGTTACGGCCCTCGTCGGACATTCGTTCATCTTTTGTGCTTGTGTACGTCGCAAGCCCTGAATTGAGGATTCAAAGTAAAAACCTTCCTTATGATTGGATCATTTTGGAATCTGTGTAGAGCGTGCCCATCAATGCCGGTAGACAAGGTGAGTGTGTGTGAAAACGATAAACCCGAGGATACTTGGGGTCTTACATATAATCGAATAGTTTTACATAGTTTGAAATAGTCGTCTTCTGAATGGGATCCTCATGTCGAGTCCAAGTAGTTTATTGGGATCGCTTCAAAGGACCTCAAATAGAAATAGTATGAACTAAGAGAAGGATCAATATGAAAATCTCTCAATGAAACCTCAAATACCAGAGGTCAAATAGAGTTCGAACTCTAACTGATATCTTTCTTGGAATTATGGAAAAATGCAAAAATAAATCAATCAGTTCTGAAATCCGAAACCGCGAAATTCTCTCCAGGAATTCTTTTCAGGCGAAATTATTTATGAATAGTATTTAAATTGTTGAATTATCGACTTGTTTTCCATAGATTTCGAAGAAATGATAAAAATAACTTTGTAAATGATCCTTACAAACTACTACTTCTACTACTATTTTTGGTCTACTGTTATTAAGACCAAAAATATCCTCGATTGACTTAATTGAAAATTCATGGTGTACCGGACCGGAATGATATAATCAAACAAACAAATTCGTATTTAATGGGCCATTACGTTCCCACCCCTCGACCCATCCTCCTTCTCTCTCCCACTTTCCATCCATTGAGAACGACCGTCGTTTGCTCCCTTCCCCCCCCCCGTTTGTGGTGTGTGTTTAAAATTCCTGTCCTTCCACAAACGGGCCACGGGGTCATTATAATGATTTCATACTGCGGCAGAAACTCTAAATACACTCACACACTTGCCTTCACACAGACACAAACACACACAGACATTGGCAACAATCGAGAAATACAGGCACATCGAAAGGATACTTGAATGTAGTAACAATCAAAACTTTGTACATTCATTTTCGTCATTGTTTTTGTTATTTATTTTTGTTTGTTGTTGTTTTTTTTATTGTTGTTATTTTTGTTTATTGTTGTTTTTGTTTTTATTGTTGTTGTTAATACTGCAGTTCTCCATCTTCTTCCTCTTCTCCTTTATGTCTTCATTGTATATAGTTGTTGTTTTGTGTTTTATAGTTGTTGTTCTACTATTTAAGTTTATTGTTATCACTGTTGTCTTGTTGTTCGACTTCTTCTTCTTCTTGGCCTAATTGCTAATATCCTTGTTGTCGCTGTCGTTGACGTTGCGTTGATTCGTCTTCACCGAGGATTTCGTGTGAATTTATCATTGTCGTTGTTGATTCCCCGCAATCCCCGAATTCTTAGGGTGAATCGCCGCAATGTGGATTGTGGATGTCGAGAACTTCAGCTGGCATTTGCTGAATTTCTTGCTTAAGAGAACTTTTACCAGGAAATACTAAAATAAATTGATATTAATAAAGTAAATTTTATAAAATATCATAAATACATAACTTGTACTTATTAAAAAATGTGTATGCAATTACATAATTATCGTTATAATTCGAATTTCATCAAAAATATTCAAATTTTTCCATTCTTGCGAAACCTTTTTTATACCTATTATGCCATATGGTATAGAAATACATCAGTTCACATGCATTTTTTTATTAAATAATAACTAATAAAGAAAATATAATAAATATAACAAACAATATTCATATGAACATTTTCATTGTTTTT
Organism: Coelopa frigida; assembly: GCA_017309665.1. Lineage (NCBI taxonomy): Eukaryota > Metazoa > Arthropoda > Insecta > Diptera > Coelopidae > Coelopa > Coelopa frigida. The sequence goes on along the minus strand of CM029561.1, from coordinate 36,763,188 downwards.
TAATTATTGAAATGATTACTTTCAAATTATTGAAATATTAAAAAAATATAGATAGACTAAATAAATCGAAAATGATATCAACTTATTAATTTATTATAACGATATGGAATAAAAGGAGCTAAATTCAATCATTATATTAAACTGAATACCAAATTTACGAATATAATATTACGGATCATAATATGTTAGGGATATCTAAAATCCTAAATACTTGCCATATTTTCTCGTTTCCCTCACCCCGAGAATTCTCCATTAATCCATAACTCAACGATTTGCGTTTTCGAGACTTAGAAATGAAGTCATAGAGTCAATAACAAATGGGGAAACAGAAATAGATGAGAATAACGAGGAGTGTGAGAAGGATGTGAAAGGATAGAAATGCGGAAATGAGTGAAAAAGAGAGAGAGGGATAGAGCAAGGGGAACAGCGAAAAAGAGAGAGAGAGAGAGCAGAAGAGTCGAAAGGACGAAAACAAGTGAATGATAAATCGATAGCATATGGACGAGTGTGGTGTAACACTAACGAACTATTCCTTTCGTTCCATTACATTTCGTTCCGTTCCATTTCAATTCGCTCTGTTCCTTTAGAAACCATTTCATTCTGTTCCTTTGAATCCATTTCCTATCGGTTCGATATAATTTGTTTCCATTGATAGTTAGTCAGAGAAAAACTTTGAGGATCCACCGACCATTTTTATCCTGAAATCACTGGATTAGGATCCACCGCCCTTTCACCAACCGATGACGGACGGATGGACGGATGGACGAACAGATAGACGGGCCGAGTGAACGATAAATGCCGATGAAGACCGAACAGCTGGATGAACAGCAGGAGATTCCAGGCTCGACCATGGAATTGACGACTGGAAGGCAAAGGAAAGCTGAGTAAAAGAAGTGGGCGGCCGGAAGTCAGGAGAATATAGAAAGAGAGAGAGAGGAAGAAAGAGGGTGTGAGAGAGAGAGAGGATATTCCAGAAGAGAGCGTGTGAGAGAGAGAGAGTTATGGAAAGGAGCCATAAAATCGAGAGAAATTGTTTCGCCGCATTACTGGAGCCGGCTTTTGAAGGGGTGTTTGTTGTTGGTTCTTGTTGTTGTGGTTGTTCTTGTTGGTATTGTGTTGTTGTTATTGTTCTTGGTTTTTGTTTTGTTGTTTTTGTATACGTTCTTGTATAACAGTAAAACCGTTATGCGCTGTTACATCAGCGTCCAACACCATCACCACCAACACCTGCGCAACTCGCTGTTACTCAAGAAAGAATCCCTTTTTCCTGAATTGAATGACCAAATGAGAGAGTGAGAGAAGGAGAGCTTGTCAGAGGGATAGAGAGAAATTGAAATTGAGAGAAATAGAAAGAGGAAGAGAGAGAGAGAGAGATAGAGAGTGAGGGAGAGGGATACCATTGAAGAGAGACAGGATTCCCTTCTGGGTGACATCGTTGGGAAGAGAATTTCACAAAAGCCGGCTTCGTTACATCGTTGCCAACAGGACACGGAACCCATTCCGACGTCCTTTTTTCCCCATCGCCCTGTCATTCTCCAATCGCCCTGTCGACGTCCTCGTCGTCGTCGTTGGGTTTCATTTTTAAAATATCTTTAAATACCTCGCACTTCCGCTGACAAGCGATGGGCCTCAACTCTCTTCCTTCTTCCTTCTCTCTTAACTCTCCTTCACTTCTCACTTTCCTTCACTTCTTTCTTCGTGGCCTTCTCTCGTCTGTCCCAAGGAATGAATTCTCTCTTCTGCCCCATCATGCCTTCTCTCCTCTGACCCTTCTTGTCTCCTTCTTCACTCGCTTCTTTCTTTCCACTCTGCTCCCTTCTTCGCTTTCGCATCGCATCGCGTGCTGCAGTTGAACCCACGACATGCAACATTTTCTGTGCCCTGCCATCACCAGGCAGCCGGCACTTTCGACCCTCGTCCCTTCACCCCCTCCGACCACGTCACATCTCCCCCTTAACTCTTTCTCTCCATTCGGTCCCCTTCGTCCTCCTTCGATCCTTGACTACGGCTCGGCATTTGTTTTGGACTTTTGGTCTTCCTCTTGCGTCTTCTTCGGAGCCGTCTTCATCGTCGTCGTCGTCCTGGTTGACGCCGGTGCGGCTGTCTTCATGTGGGTGTCGGTGTTCTTCTATATGTATAGGTGTCGATGTAGGTGTCTTTGTTTTTTATGTCGATGTTGGGGTTGTTGTTGTTGGTATTATTGTTGGTATTATAAATGGTTTTATTGTTGGTTTTGTTGTCGGTGTTTGTGTCGGCATCGCTGTTGTTGTTCTCTTCCTGTGTTCATGTGTCCGTTGTTTTTATCGATCGATCATCATATGTTTCGCATGTGTCCACGAATGTGCCTCGCATAACTTGACAACTTTTCCAACGTTGGTCAGATGTTTTTCATTGACTTTCGGAATTTTTCGCAAGGGAAATAATTTGTTTTCGCTGGAGTATTTACAGTAGAAATCATGTACTCTGTATAAATATATAGGAATTTCTCTAATAACTCTCCTTTGTATTTCATTTCAGTTAATTGATCAAAAGGTTATTTTCCTTAATTATAAAGTTAATTACATCATTATAAAAAAAAAAATTTTAACGATTATTTCTCCAATTCAATAAAGTAAATTTCCTCAATTTATAAAAGTAAACTTCTTAATTTAAAAATAAATTATTTTCATAAGAAAAATCATCTTATTAAAATAAAAAGTTCTTCCCTTAATTCAAAAAAGTTAATTTTCTGAATTCAAGAAAATATATTTTCTTCACTTTTATATAAAAATAAATTTAATATTTTTAATTTAATATTTAAAAAAATAAAATTTTCAAAAGATAAGTTAATATTCTAATTTTACAAAGTTACTTTCCTCAATTTAAAAAGTAAATTTCTACAACTTAAGAAAAAATTCAATAAAATGCATTTTCCTCAATTTCGAACAATTTTTGTACTCGATTCCAATAGAAAAGTTAATATTCTACAATCAAATTACAAATTCTCAACTATTCTCAATTACGCAAAAAAGGTGAAGTCAATTTAAAAAGTTATTTTCAGCGACTCTTTTGAGTGAGCCAAGAATTTTCCCCCTAAACTCTTATTCAAAATGGTTTTCTCTCTCTCCATCGAGGGATTTTTTAAACTATTGGGAATTTAATTGAACTCTACCCTTACAAAGGTTTCACTCACTTGATTCTCATCACGTTTAATTGACTCCGTTGACAGCAGGCCCACATATCGAGAGTGCGAGAGAGATAACTCAGTGATGCGTAAGCGAGAGGTGTGAAAGAGAAGGAGGCTGCCATTGTTCCAGCTGATGCATACGGCAAAGGACATAAATTAAATTTAATAATTAACTCGCAATTGTTCCCATAATATACAGCCACCTAGACGACAGAGAATGTGCGTGTATGAATGGGTCTATGCATGTGTCTGTGTGTGTGTAAGAGTGTTGGTGTAAATTGCTGATGTATTGCGTGAGAACGTGATATCCTGACTCTGGGGAATGAATCTGAGTCTCTAAGATTCATGGTCATGAATAAATTTTATCAAATTATACGAAACTTCTTTAACACGATCTGTCTGACGATGGTGGAGGGAAAGGTAGAGGTGCGAGGATTACAGAGGAGGAGGAAGAAGAAGAAAACGACTACGTCGCAGTCTTCGAGTTAAGAATATTGAGGCCGAGGGAGCCCTTGGTAAATAATATATCAAGCTAAGGACACATAATTGCCGTTCCGGACACAATGGTTAAAACCGAGAACGAAGAAGAGAGTGAGTGAGAGAAAGAGAGAGAGAGAGAGAGAAAAAGTTTGAGAATGAGACAGGCTGATTGTGCAAATTAGAGAGAGTGAATGTGTGAAGGAGACAGAAGAAATCGCCACGGTAGCGCTGACTTCAAGTGAAAGTTTTTGGTGAATTAAATGGTAATTGGTTTTCCAATGTTTGCCTTCGATTTCGCTGACATGGAAGAGATAAAGGCTGGAGAACAAAAACATAGTCTCCCTCTCACACAGCCGATCTCCTTCTCTCTCACACTTGCTCACTCTCCCTCTCTCTCACACTGCTCCCTCTCCCTCTCTCTTTACACCTCAATGTGAGAGAGAGGAAACCGGCGATTGAGGATTGTGAATGGAATTTTCGAAACTGCCATCGTGAGAAAAGCTTTGAAACTGTGTAAACTTTCGGTTGAAAATCAACAGAAATGACTTTGAATTGAAGTTTTAATTGTTTTAATGACCAATGCGGTATGCGGTGAGATGGCGCGAAGTGTGGTAAAGTGAGGTGGGCTGAGATGAGATGGGATGAGATGAGGTGGGGTTGGGTTAAGTGAGGAGAGGTAAGTTGAGTTGTCCAACCGCGACGATGGTTTCATCATCTAGTCGCCTCTTTTTTGTGGCCGCCACCACAATGAAATGAACTCAAAAATAAGTTCAACCCGAAAAAAGCCCCACAACAAATGGAGCATGACCAGGTTCCGTTTTTTATTTCGGTCCACTGTGGAGATCTCAAATTGACTGGCTTTTTTGTGGAATTTTCAAGGCTTGTTGATCATTGTCAGCTTCGATGGAGAGAAACTATCTCGAGTTCCGTTCGCAGACATTCGCAGAGAGTTCGCTGAATGGGATTTTAATTGAAAAAAGGAAAAAATTAAGACTCAATTGAAATCTCAACCGCAATGAATGCTAATCAGAAGATTTGCAGGAGGAAGGGTCGGAGATCGGTTGGTGAAGGATTTTTTTTCATATGGAAGGTTTCACTTTGGTTTTTAGTTCCATTTCAAATGCAGCGATGCGAAATTGCATTGAAAACTTTCGTCCGCTCTTTTGGAAATTATTCACGCACGCAACTTCGTCCTTCAGTGAGCACTCACACACACTCGCCCTCTTACACACACACTCTCACACAATTATAAAGCGGTATCAAATGGCGCAATTTCAACGGGTGCTGCACACGTTGAAAACGGCGAACTTCCGGAAGTTGTTCGAGGAAAAACGTCTGATTTTTTTATTTTTATTTCATTTTATTTCCATTTTATTTTAATTCCCATTTTTTATTTTCATTTCCATTTTTATTTTCATTTCCATTTCAATTGAAACAAAAACCATGCATTCAATTCGGTTTCACGAAAAAAAAAACACAAATAAAAACGAGTTAAATGTCAAGTGTGGCAACGCTGTGGGCCGTCCTCCGGTGTCAGCTGCAGGATATAAATTTCCAAAATCCACATGTGCATTTCAAAAACCTCGGACATCTGAGGATACGCCTGGAGCAGCTGTTTTTTTTACTTATTTTTACCTTCAACATTTTTATATTGGAAATTTATTACAGTTACATTTATTTAATAAAGAAAAAAATGTTGTTCGCAAGAAAATTCTAGTATTTTCTTTGTATTCGAATATTTTTTTAATTATTCTTTTGTTTGAGTTATTTATTGACATCGAAAAAACGTTCGATTCATCTTTAACTACTTCTCAGGTTTATCGACTTTTTATTGCTTCCCGCTGGTTTATGATTGTTTCATATCTTTGCTATATTGTTTATCGTTTTATCGATTTTCCCATTTTGCCATCGTTCTTTCGTTGATCTTTGTCACGTGACGTAATTTTTCTCTCTATCATATTTCTCTATAGCTTTTCAAAGTTCGTTCGATTGATCGAAATTTTTAGAAGCTCGATATTTATCACTCGATAAATAACTCGTCGATTTATCGAAAATATATTGGATTTATATCCAAATTTATTCGGTACATTTCATCATTCTCCAATTGCATTAAGCTATTCATCATCCATGGATTTTTTCAATTTGGTCTCTTTCTAATGCCTTCACTATCGATATATGCTCTCTCTCTCTCTCTCTCTCTTTACATCCATTTCGTTTATAGCTAATCAACTGCCAGGTGGTCATTTTGTGGACAACCGGACATCGTGTGCCATGTTGTTCTAATCCCTAAAAAAATTTGAATCTAAAAAATTGTATTCCATGAAAAATGAATGGGGACAGCAAAAAAATGCCCATCAAAATGTTTTACAACAAACCCTACTTCAATTAAATTTCCATTTCCTCATAGAGACGCCTTCTTCATCAACCTCCTTCACCCCCTTCCCTTCACAGTCACGATCCCCACCTGGCAAAGCCATTGAAAGCCCTCGTTGATATATTTTTTTGTGCAGCCGTTGACGAAATTTAATCTTCCATCCTAATGAAATTTCAATACTTCAAGTGAAATCTGTTGCCATCCCCAGGTCGAGCCAAATGGATGGATGAGGGATGTGGGAGTGAGAGAGAGAGGGAGGGAGAGAGGACGCTGATGCCATAAATCACAACGCACACATACACGTAAACACACCGTGTTCTACACCCACAGACGAGGTGTTTTTCAATTTCGCTGCAATTTTCCGGTCTAAACTAATGTAATTACAACCATTAGAGGTTGATGACGGGGCTCGAGAGATTCCTGGCTGTCTGTCCTTCATTCTGTCCCTCTATTTCACGGATGTCTGTCCGTCCCTGACTCTGTCTGTCTATCTTTCCGCCTGTCTGTCTATATCTCCGGATGTCTTTCTATATCTCCGCCTGTCTGTCTATATCTCCGGCTGTCTTTCTATATCTCCGGCTGTCCGTCTTCCTTCCGATTTTATGCCTAAGCTCGGGGACAGCATCATCAGCATCTGTCGTAGGTTGAAGATCTTCCACGATAGGTTGAGGAGCTTTCACATCGGCTTGTAAACCTTTCACGTTGGACGAAGCAGACGAACAACCTCTGGAGGTGACAAGACTAACGAGAATCAAGTCACAGATGACGGACATGACGTTAATGCAACATCTCTTCCTATCGCATCCTCCTCCAGCTTGGTCGACACTCAACATATGAGACATTTGCTAATGACATTTAATGGGGGGCGAGGAAGGAAAAAAGAACCTACCTGACGAAACCAATTTGTTGACGGGTTTCTAGGGTCACCTATGGGAGGTTTTGAGGGTGGCTTTTCTATAGATCGTAATGAAATTTCAATCACATGTTGGAAACATCAAAGTCTTTTGAAACATATATTAGAAATTATTTTCCGATATTATTAGTTGAGATTTCTTTAGAAAAGTTTACAGTATTTTGCTGTAATTTCTTTAGAAAGGTTCTCAATAAATTTTGTTGTTGTGATTTCAAAGAGGAAATTGCATCACTGTGTTAGAAAAAATACATCGTATTAATTGCGGAAAATTCATCGCCTTAATAGAAGGAAATCTTTCGTTTAATTGAGTAAAATTGTATCCTTAATTGAGCAAAATCTTCACATTAATCGAGCGGAATCCTCACCCTGATAGAATAAAATCCTTACCATAATAAAGCAAATTCCTCTTCTTATTTGCGGTAATCCTTCACCTTAGGAGAGGAAAATAAAAACTTCAACTTAATAGAGGAAAATCTTTACCTTAGAAGAGACAAAAAAAACGTCTTCCCCTCAATAGAAGAACAAAATCATCTAATAGAGGAAAATCTTGCCCTTAAACCTGCAATAAATTTTCAATCTGTCCCCATATAATTGTGTAATCCACTGAGTTCATCGTTGCAGAAACCGACTTCTCATCCTTCACTCCTGCTGTCATTCCTTCTCCTGCTCTTCATTCCTTCTACTCTTCATTCCTTTTCCTCTTCACTCCTCCGATCGTGCACTTATTTTTTCCACTCCTCGTTCTCTCCACTCCTTTCCTTTCGACGACTTCTCGTCTCCTCTTCGGCGCTCATCGAATGTTCATGCATGACGCAACCCGAATTGAGACCACGAATTATCGTCGTCTGGTTCGACGTGCGAGACACTCGTCCGGGGCACGTTGCGAGACACGCGGAGCCGACGAACGAACTCCTGTCTCGCGAGGACGACACGACTCGGCGACAGGACACGAATCGATGGGTGGGAACGGGACGGAGAGACAGGGAAAGAGGTGGAATGAGAATGAAGGAGACGGTAGTGGAAGAGTTACGTGCTGAATTTTAAGCGAAACTCCTCGCTCTTGTTTTTCTCAGATTTTTATTTATTTTATTTTTGCCTTTAACTCGCTGCGGTCATCGTGGTTTAATTCCTTCGTCGCCTGCGATCGATTCTTCCACCACAACTCGTTCGCCTCTTCTTTGTCCTCAATTTTCTTCTGTTGTCATTGCCTTTCTACTGGCCTGGGTCGGTTGCTCGTTTCTTGTTTTACCACATTTTATGTTGGCAATAAAAGGTCGAACGCCACGGGAGTCAAGCAACCATCCTTGGCGGCCATCCAACGGCTTCATTTCGTCTACGAGGTGCGTCAGCGACGCCCAAGCCTCATTATTTCATTTATTATTTTGCACTCCAATATCGAGAAGTCATGCAGCGATAGAGAGAGAGAAAAAGTTCTGAATCGAACGATCGATCGGCTGCACGAGCTTTCAACGATTTGATTTCGAGAAATGCATTCTCTAATTGCTTTGTCCTCGCTCTACTAATTGGGATTTGGAGAAGGGAAAAGTTGGTATAGGGTAAAATTAATATATGATTAATATAGGGTTCTATTTTCAAATCTTTCTGAGAAAAAATCGATGAGGGGAAATTTATAATAATGGAATTTAGGATAAACTAATAAGAGCATAAAGAAATAATGTCTTTAAAAATTCTCGAATCAGTTTGATCATAGGTATAATGAATCATAATATTAATAATTGGTAATATAAATATTTGTGATAAAAAAATTTGAAACTAAATTTTTAAAACACAAAATGTTCAACTTTTTTTCTTTTCTGGTAGACCAAATATGGTTTTGGAATAACGTTTTTATATTTTTCTCACCTCTTGCTTCTCGATTCAATTTCCCTCACCAACGATGAATTATTTTCTCTCCATATTTTTCTGCCCTAACTTCCTTCCTGACTTAAAAGCTTGAACCGTTATTTCAATAACTTGAGACTGAGTTTGTTTTTTCAACACTTAAATTTCTGTTAAATAAGGAAAGCGGAAAAACAAAAATAACCCAAGGTTTTCGCCCTTTGAAATACGAGGAAGGAGTGAATGGGATGAGAGAGGGAGAGAAGGAAAGAAGGAAGGAGGGAGGAAGGATGGAAAGGAGATATGAAAATATGGATGTAGGGAACCTCTCGTAGTTTGTGGCTGGAGTCACGTTCTGTTTGGGGAATGTAGAAGTGAGGAAGGAAAGAGAGAAGAAGAGAGAAGGAGTGAAGAAGATAGAAGAAAAGAGAAGGCAAGAGAGAGATAGAGGGAGAAAGAGGTTCGGATTAGTCAAAACGTGAATGCTTCATGAATATGAAAATGAAGATTAAACTCTGGGCCGAAGCAACTGAGGGGGCGTGGCTGGGACGAGGTCAGTGGCTGCGAGTTGAAAGCGGTGGACGGAGGATGGAGCCACCAATGAGAGAGAGAGACTCTCTTTACCTCTTTCTCTCCTTTCGCCGAGAGATTCGCTGCCGCTGGGATAATAGTGTGAAAATATTTTTTAAGTCAAGCTCAATGGCCTTGCTGTGGTTGAGCTGCAAGAGAGGATGAGGGATAAAACCGGAAGAGAGAGAGAGAGATGGAACCGGAAGAGGATCCCATTGTGTGCGAGTATTTTGGCCGGGGAAGTTGGAGAGAGAGAGAAGGATGTGGTTTGGTTTGGTTGTATTGTGAACTTGGTCGGGGCACCAGAAAGATAATGAGGACGAGAGGAAGAGAGCGAGAGGGATGAAGAGAGAGTGAGGCAACGAAAGAGAGAGACAGAGAAGGGACGAGACAGAGAGAGAGAGAGAGAGAGAGTGAGGACGATGGTTTCCCAAACAGAATGCATTGTTTTAATACTCGTTATAAACTACAACAGTATCTCTTGACACTTTGAAGGCTTGCAATTTATTCCCCAAAGCCAGAGGATAACGATGCACAGAGAATGGGAAATTACGATGTTTCATCGAGGTGGGCGTGGTCGGTAGGCGGGTGAAAGCAGACGGGAGACAGAGGACGAAACTCGGGTCATTGATGTCGAGTTGAAAAGGAAGAGAATTCAATAAGTCTACACATTTATTTCCGCATAAATCTAACATAATAACTTTTATTCTGTCAAAAGTTCATCTTTCTCTTTCTGTCTCTCTTTTACTCTCCCTCAATCTAAATGTTTCTCCCTCTCAATTTCTCCTTTTCGCTCCCTCAATCTCTCTGTTTCATCCCCTCAATCTCTCTTTATCGCCTCCTCAATCTCTCTCTTTCTCCTTCTCACATTATGTTCCTCTCTCTCTCTCACTCGTCTCGGTCTTTCCAATGAGAGGTTGATAAATAAGGTCAATGGTTTCGCTTCCATCACTCATTGTATTAAGTACGGTATCGTCTGCAGTATACAACAAAGCACTTGACAAAGCTCTCAGACAAAATACACATACATACATATTTCTATACAAGCAGACATTATCTATTAGACGTACATCTGAATAGATTCGTTTGTATGCGTATAGTTTGTGAAGAATCGCATCAACTGCATTATTCAATGTTGCTCAGTGGAAAAATGCATTCGTTAGCAGAAAAATGGATGCACAAAAAAAAAAAAAAAACAAAAGAAAATCAGACAAGGAAACAACAGCAACAACGACATGTTGACAATTTTCTCCACATGGTGGGTGTAAAGAGTAGACAAAGGAGCAGAAGAAGCAATAGAAGAAATCATTGAACCGGGATATTGACATGTTTGCGTTGTGGGGAAGTTGAACTTGTTAATTGAGGTTTATTATGATTTGATCAAGAATAATCAATAATATTATTTTATAATATTGATAGGATTGATATTCCTATTTTCTGATTATATTCTCTAATTTAATTGAAGAAATATTTTGAATATATTCAACACTTTCTACACTCTTTATGAAACTTTATCAGATCCCATAAAAGAGTCATAAATAAGTTTCTGCAAAAAACCTAATTAAAATCACATCACAGAAACTGTCAAACTAATGTAGAGATAAACAGCAATAAAGATAGTGATATAAATGAGAGACGACTGGATCGAAAAAGACATGATGAGAAAGAGAGAGACAGATAATTTGATGAGACTGAAATATTGACATGATGAACAAAATTTCTCTGATTTTGATCGTTACTTTCAAAACGATTGTATTTCTCTGTGAAACGACATGCATTGTTGTAAAATTCTGAGTGCTGTTATTTTTGTTGTTGTTCATATCAATGTGGGATATATATATATAGAGAGAGAAGGAAGCGGAAATTAAGAAGAGGAAACTTCTGACAAAAAGTTGAACTCATGTCAAGAAGAGATGCAATGTTGTTGGTCGTTGTTGTTAATTGTATTTTTGTTATTTTTGCTTTTATTGTTGTTATAGTTTTTATATTGTTTTTGTTGTTACTTGTCATTTTCGTTGTCGTTGTTGTCTCTGTTGATCGTCATCTTGTCTGTTGAGCACAGCGATTATCTTCATCTGTGCTTCCTCTTTGCTTGCGGATCCACTTGAGTGGATGCGACTGTCGCAGTAACAACAATAACGAGAGATAGAGAACGACATCAGCAACAAAAACAACACTATAATATATGAAAATAATAACAACGATAGCAACAACAAAAAATTGTGCAGCTGTTGCCAAGCGCAGAATGAAAGAAAATGTTGGAAAAACTTGCGTTGACATGAAAATGCAATTCACATTTAGCAACAATTTATATCTCTATATTTCTCTGTCTCTATTTCTCTATCTCTATTTCTCACTCCCTCTCTTCATCTCTCTCAGCTTCCTTCCTATTATTGTTTTAGATAATTCATTAACGTTCAGTGTGCAAAAACAGTTATATCGCAAGGCAATTAAATGTGATCGTTAAATTAACACTGCAGATATCATGTCCATGGTGTGGAGCAAATTAGTTAATTATGCTACACAGACACACGCACACAGTGGACACGCCCACAACGACCACGCCCACATCGTTCATACCCACTACTCTTCACCCACTCCTGTGGACTACGCATTGGGTTGGGTCGAAACCATAAAAGGCCGAGTTGTTTGGGGCGAACGAAGAAAAGGTATCGGGTTTCCAGGAAAGGAAAGAGAAGGATGGTGTGAGTAAGGAAGGGAAATAGAGAGAGAAGAATGGGCAGGGAGAGAAATATAAAGAGAAGGAAGAGGAGAATATATGGCTTTTTAGAGGTGAAGGAATCAATAGGGAGAAGGAAAGATATGGAGAAAAATTCTGGAGGTGGAAAAAAGAGGACTCATGGAGTTAGAGAGGAAAAAAGTGGTGGAAAGGAAGTACACTTCGGGTTAGGTGTGGTGAAGTGAGGTGAGAAGATGAAGGATATGTTCTCCTGATCAACCAAAGTCACCTAAAGAGAATGCCCGAAAAATAGAATTGAAGAATTCGTTTGGAAAACGAAGGTGAAGAAAATAAAAGCTTGGAAAATTTAATCTTTGGTTTACTAAAGACAGAAAGACATGCAAAAGAAATGATTTATATCGTTTGAAAATCGTTCATTGTTGCCATAAATCTATGCGACATGGCAAAGTAAGCCAAGTGAAAAACCACCAGGCAGTGGAACATCGTGAATGATGTCATGACAAGGCTGAAGTCTGGAAGTCTGGTACTGGGCCCGTGGGTGGTAGGCGTGGTGGCCACGTGGCTCAGACGAGGTGGCCGTGGTTATGTCTGTGGCAATAAAATTTATTATGCGAAACATGAGACCGAAGCCAATCAGTGATATACATAAATACATACTTACATATGTATGTATGTACATACAACCCGTAGAATGTGAAATGCAAATGGGTAGAAAATTCATTTCAGAGGTAACAGAAACCGAGAAGACAGCAATAACGGAAGCAAGCTACAACAATTTCTTTAGCATTTGAATGTTGTGTTTTTCTAAAGAATGGGAAGAATTAAGGGAATGAGGAAAAGAGATGACATGTAATGAGGTGAAAGAGAAGAGAGAGAGAGAGATGGAAGAAGAGAATCAAATAAAGCTGCTTAGAGTGTGGAGCAGAAAAAGGAGTCGACTGTCCATCTTCGGTTGTGTGAGGACAAGCTGATAATGCGGAAAATAAACGGCAATGACAATAAAAACAACAACAACAATATTGCCCAAAGAAAAATTACCATTGGCCACAATAACAAGAACCATTGGCCAAAACAACAAAAACTATTGGTCAAAACAACAAAAACTTTTGATCAAAACAACAAACACCATAGGGCAAAATAACAAACACCATAAAAATAAACGACAGGAAGGAAAAAAACATAATACCAACAACATTAACGACACTGACAACAACAACAACAACAACTCTAACTACATTGACAACAACAACCACAAACTGACCAACGACTCAGTTACCATACAAATACACACTCACACCACACCAACATGTCCTTAGTACCTCTCATGTCATGACAAGACGGACAAAGGAGAATATTTTAACTCACACACATGCACGAAATTGCAAAATACGCTCAAATACAAACACAATACATTACAAACACGTGTTACGTATTTTCTGGTTTTGCTTGTTCTGAAAAACGATATGAATAAATTTTTTTTTGTTTTTGTACAAAGTATTTGTTTTATTTATTATTTTTTGTTTGGGCAAAAAATGTTTATATAAATTAAATTTTTTTTAATTTATATTTTTGTATTTAAAATTTTGTTTTTTTTTATTTTGAAATTTGAGTTTTCCGGCCTTAAATTAAAATTTGTTGATCAATATTTATTGAATCTTTAATTTTCCTAATCAAATTTAATTTCTTTTTAAATACAAATTTAATATTTTTTAAATTCAAATTTTTCAAATTAAATTTTTAAAGTAAAATTATTTGATATTCACTTGATTTAATTTTAATTTATTTATTTTTGGTTTTTTTTTTTTAAATAATTCTAAAATTTGTAATTTGTAAAAAATATAAGAAATGAAGTATATTTTGAATATTTTCAAATTAAACGACTACAAATTTAGAATATTACAAAATTAAGCAATTTTAATGAAGTAATTTCTTGCTACTGATTTGTTTTTTGATTCGGTTTTTATAATTCTTATTAAATTAATATCTGCGAAATACGACACTAAAATGAGCTCAGGATGTGGTATAAAAAAGGAGTTATTCAGGAGTTATTTCATAAAGCACTATGAAAAAGCACTATCCTTTTTAACGACATTCCTAAGGGTCGTTAGATTAATTTTTCTTTCCTTCTTCTTCTATCCTGCTCTTCTAGTGCTCTATTCTGTATTTTCTATAGATTTTTTTCAATATTTTCTTTTCCTTATATTTTTTCCTTCTCTCTTATATTTTTCTTTCGCTTGTCCTTTTCATCTCTCGAGTCATAAAATTGAATGAATTCTCGGCGTTTAATTTGATCTTCTCGCAGCTGGAATAAATTTTATTTTTATGTTTGTTCAGATTACTTTTTCCTCTCCGCCCCACAGTTTGTTTTCCCGTTTTTTGCCCACTTCGAAAGCGTTTTAGCGACGGAAAGCAGGTGGAGGCGTGCCAGAGAGCGTCCTTAATGAGGATAATTTCTCGCGATTTTATGAGGCTTACGTGGCTTGCGTCCTTCTGGAAGCTCAGCCGTGTGGTCCACGTTTAAGAATGCAATAAATAAAAAACTAAATGAGAAATAATTAAGAACGAAAATGGACAATTGAGGCTTAGCTGAGGTTTTCTTTAATGTTGACTTGAGTGTATTTATAAATTTTGAGATTTACAATACCACTTTATAATAATTTAATTAATTTATAATTTTATAATAAAATTGTGAGTTTATAATATATAATACATTTTTAGTTTTGTAATAAGTTCTGAGTTTTATAATAAAATTTTGAGTTTTATAATAAAATTGAATTGACTTCGAACTCGAGGTTTTCAGTTTTCTTAAAGGCTTTGAAGAGTTTTCTGAGCATATCTCTTAAAAACCTACCTCTGCCGAATCGTATATTTCTCTCGAAAGTCATTTAATGAGCCTTTCATTGTCCCAAGGAGGCCGAAAAACAATAAACTGGTATATTCTCCTCCACCTGGATGCCAAATTCTAGACTGATTTTTGCCAAAAACAAACTCTTTTCCTCATATAATTTATTTGGAGAGCCCTTTGAACCGTGACATAGGATGACGTCACTCGTGGCTCCATTTCTGGTGCCACGCCCTCGAACTGGGCATTGACGTCGATGGCGACTCGTAAAAGTCTTTGGGATTTGTTGGAAAAAGAACGAGAGCACTTTCAACAACGGGCAGCAATAAAAAAAACAAAAAGGAACACCAACAATATTCAATGGAACAACAACAATTAGACTGAAACTAGCCTCAAGTTATTTGCGAAACTATCAAGAAACGATGCTGGAACGATAAACATGGCGATTGTCGGACAGTTTATGGCGACAGAAGGACATGAAAGGAGACTCGTGTAGGCGATGTTTGAAGTGACGAACAACAGGATGTTCGTTTTTTTTTCAACCCTCCCTTACCTACATATTTAAAAAGTTGGACAATTAAAGAATTTGAAAAACTCTCAAAACCTCACATTGGAGGCTTCACAGGTAAATTGATTTTCACAACGTTTCCCGTGGCGTATGAGTAACCAAATTCGACCAGAGGTCACAATTTAATCATGAAATTACATCGAAAACCACTCATTCGTGGAACAAATAAATCAATTATCGATAACGACATCGATCGATCGATAATAATAATATTAATTTTACATGAATATCGAAGCTTTCGGCATGAATGCTGCTGCAGTGGCTGCAGCTCATTAAATGCCAACGACATTCATATTCAATTATGCTCAACACAATCGTTGTCATCATCAGCGAGGAGGAGATGGTGATAGAGGAGGGAGATGGAGATAGTGGAGGACGTGGTGAGGTCAGAGAGGTGGAGAGATGTGGGGAGGAAACGTTGTTCACCATGCCAAAACCCCAAAGAATTCCGCAAATTCCACACCAAACTTTTCGGCACCAAAACGAGAGCAAAAACTGCAAGAGAGCGAAATGAGAATCTCGTTTCTCGTTTGCGAAATAATTGAGGTAGTTTTGTGTTATTGTTGTTGCAGGTGATGGTGATGGCGATGGCGATGTTGTTGTTGTTGTGGATGATGTTGTTGCTGGCGGTGATGTTGTTGTTGTTGCTGGTGGAGGTGTTGATGGAGTTATTGTTGGTGTTGAGGTTGTTTTTGTCGGTGGTCGCTTGGTTGTCGTTAAGGTGTCAAATGGCACACCTTGGTGGGCGTTCAAATTAAACCGACCGACCATCGTCGAAAGAACAACTTCAGCAAAAACATCAACAACAACGACAAACTCAACAACAACAACAACGTCACCACCAACGACAGCAAGTTTTTGGAGGAAAAGAAAAAAGTCATGCTTGTTGTCGGCCAGGAATGAGAAGGCAACGAGTTGAGGACGATGAGTATCCTTGAGGTCCTGTAGATTGGTGCGAATTTTTGCGCTCTTATTAAAAATAATTGAGTTCATGAATTTTATTGCATTGTTCACTTGTTTTCGGCATTGTTATTGGTTTTTGGCATTGTTTATTGGTTTTTGGCACTGTTCTCATCATGTCCTTTTCCTTTGTCTCTTCTTGTTATCTTCGTTTTGTCCTCTTCTTGTCCTCCATCTGTACCAAAAGAATGTCAATAATCCAGACCACCCGCAGTATCTTCGTCGATAAATATTCTCCTCCATCGAGAACTCTGACCACAATCATGTCATTCGATGTTATTTGCAAAATTCATGCTCGAATTATTCGGTTGTTTTCACCCCCTTAAAACGAGCTCCTCTATTTGGGAATCACCCCATCCTTCTCAAAACAAACAAAAAACAAACTCAATCTCTCTTCCTCCCCTAAGTCAACAACTCCTTGCCGCCCCCTTCTCTTCTCCTTCGTCCTCCTTCTCCTTTTCGTGCTCCTCTTCGTGCTCGTAACTCTTTTGCATGCCGCAAATTTATTCGCAGTTCTTTTGAAAAATGGTCCCGAAACTCACACAAGCCCATGAGGTGTTGTGTTTCCATTGGAAAAATAACAATAACAACATCTACAACAACAACAACCAAAACATCAACTATAATAAATCAACACACTCACAGTCAAACTCACACACAGACACATACGAAATTAAAATACACGGCTCGTCTGTCTCTGGCATCGAATTACACAAAAACAAAACAAACAAGAAAAAACTCCAATGAACTTTACTACGACTGATATTGCGTTCATGTGCGAGTGGGTGTGGCCGAAGGGGGCGTGTCAAATTGGGTGCGTGTTTTTGTTTCTCCCAATTGTAATTTGCATGCTGCACAATAATAAACACAGGGCAAAGTACTGTTATTAGCAAAGAAATTGCCTTCGAAGGCAATCGACATGATTTGTTAAGCGCGACGGGGCAAATAACTAATTTGTTATATATTATATTGTTATAATTGAAATATTTTCAAAATTAGTTTTTAAATAAATTTTGTTGTTTTTGACTGAGTATAAATTCCATGTTAATTTTTGCAAAATAAATTAAAATAATTATTGAACACGTTTGGATTAATCAAATTTAAATATAATATTTATTTTATGTATTTGCTAAACGAAACTTTTCAACGCATGAGACGAAAAATTCCGAGTGAATTTAATTGAAATTATAAAAATAGAAAATAAATTTGAAAGCGAAAGTGCAAATTGACCACCTTTTCAATGGAGGCAATAAATATTCATTAACTAATGCCGCATCATAATTGACGACTGTCTAAACGAAGGGGTCGATCGAAGAACCTCAGCCCCTCCCCTAGAATCAGGAAGTCAGAAGTCGGGGATTCTTCCGAACCCCAGAACCTTTCGACCAGACAATTTTCCTAGAATCCATGTCCGTTGCGTGCTCCAGGGCCATTCGTTTCGAAATCAAACGCGCCGTCAGAGCCACGGGCCAGTGGAATCCACTGCCAGGGACTGCCAGGAATCGTTCGTGGTCTGTTCTTCGTCCTTCGTGCGGTGCATTTTTAACAGAGGTCTCGATTACCCGGGTATCGAGTAACCCGGGTTACCCGGGTTACTCGAATACCCGGGTAATACCCGGGTATGGCATTACCCGGGTAATAGCAATACCCGGGTAATAGCCAATACCCGGGTAATAGCCAATACCCGGGTAATAGCAATACCCGGGTAATAGCCAATACCCGGGTAATAGCTAATACCCGGGTAATGTTACCCGGCCTTTCATTACCCGGGTAGCAGGCAAAGGCCGATATAAGCCTTTCGAAGCGAAACGACGCACATCGTTCGGCCTTTCAAGCGACGGAGCAGGTAGCGGGGGTTGGTTTTGAAGCAGAGTGCGTCGATTGTTGATGTTGTTGTTTGTTGTTCGTTTTTTGTTTTGATGACCATTTGATGCGTTGTGTGTTTGCCTTCGCGCATCTTCGTGTGTTTGATGCGAAAAGATGCATAGGTTTTGAAGCAGAGTGCGTCGATTGATGTTGTTGATGTTGTTGTTTTTTGTTTGTTTTGATGACCCTTCGATATGTTATGCTTTGCATGAAATGCCTTACATATAAATATTAGAATGTGTAGGAATTAATTTCGCAATGATTAATGTAAAGAAGAAATCGATATTTGTTTAATATAATTTCTTTATAAAATATTTTAATAAATGAATTTATAAATAAATTGTAAAAACATTTAAAAAAAATATGAATTAAAATCCAATTTATAAAAATATATAAAAATATATTTTTTTTTAATTTTTATAAAACTACAGTAGAATTCGGTTATAGCGACCGCCAAGGGACCGAAATTATACGTCGTTATAACCGAACGTCGTTGTATCCAAATAAGTGTGCGCATGTACAAACTATTAAGAACCAAACTTGCTTTGAAAATCCGACGTTATAAACGGATGGTTGTTATAACCGAGGTCGCTATAAATGAATTCTACTGTATTTTCTAAAGGAACATTTTTATAAAAAAATAATGTTATAAACTTTTTTTATAAATTTGTTTTTTAATTTAAAAAAAAAAAATATATATATATATATATATTAAATATCAATATGTTCATTGCATTAATCATTTGCAGATTGACAAATTAATTCCTACACATTCATACACACGCACTTCAAATGCGCGTATTAGTCTACGTAGCCAAATGCGCAGATTCTAATATTTATATGTAAGGCATTTCATGCAAAGCATAACATATCGAAGGGTCATCAAAACAAACAAAAAACAACAACATCAACAACATCAATCGACGCACTCTGCTTCAAAACCTATGCATCTTTTCGCATCAAACACACGAAGATGCGCGAAGGCAAACACACAACGCATCAAATGGTCATCAAAACAAAAAACGAACAAAAAACAACAACATCAACAATCGACGCACTCTGCTTCAAAACCAACCCCCGCTACCTGCTCCGTCGCTTGAAAGGCCGAACGATGTGCGTCGTTTCGCTTCGAAAGGCTTATATCGGCCTTTGCCTGCTACCCGGGTAATGAAAGGACGGGTAGCATTACCCGGGTAATAGCATTACCCGGGTATTAGCTATTACCCGGGTATTGGCTATTACCCGGGTATTAGCTATTACCCGGGTATTGGCTATTACCCGGGTATTGCTATTACCCGGGTAATGCCATACCCGGGTATTACCCGGGTATCCGGGCGTCCGGGTACCCGGGTACCCGGGTAATGCTAGCTACCCGGGTAGAAATCGAGAGCCCTAATTTTTAATCATCCTGACCAACCGGCGTGAACCGAGGACAGACCACGAAGGACTCCGTCGATCGACCGACCGACCGACTGACTGACGTGGGTTTGCATGTCGAACGTCAAACATCTGTTTTGCAACTTTTATTTTTTAACCCAGTTAAGTCATGTTGTTGCTATAAAAACAATGCGAAAAGAGGAAATTACTACAAAACAATGGCACAAAGAAATAATAACAACAAAGCAATGACAATAAAGCAATTACAACAACTATTAGTAGCCATACATATAACATCGTATGCAACAAAATGCGACAAAAATCAATAGTTTATTGTTAAAGCTGTTGGCCAACAAATGCCGCAACCGCCCGCTCGTCCTCGACCACGCCCCTCAACCGTCCGCCCCCCGTTTTCAAACCACGCCCCCTTACCCACAATTTCACCCCCTTCTTCATTCGTCTCTGTTGTTGACCCGATCAACCCTCGCGAAATCAGCTGCTGCCGTTTCATGTCGTCGTTTGTCGATTGTCGGTCAGCGTGGTTTTCGCGCTATTGTTGTTGTTGTCCTTCTGTGTCCTCATGTCCTCCATATTGTTGTTGGCTCAAAGCCCCGGCCGGCAATTAGATGTACGGAGGAGGAGGTCAAGAGGGAGAGCCAATGGGTGGTCGTCGTTTCTTGGTCGCTCTCAATGCGACCGCAATGAATTGCACTGCGATAATTGCTGTCGCCGCCCGGGGCGAAGGAGAAGGAGGCAGGGGGCGGTCAGTTGGTGGATCCCTCCGGACCTATTGTGGCCCAAGGCAAACCATTGCGGCAATCATCGCTTAGAATTGGCAGCGACGATAACATGGGAGGACGGAAGGATGTCACAAAGGATTGAAAGCAAGAACTAAAAAATCAAATGGACGAATGAAGGAAGGAAGGAAGGAAGGTATGGGAAAGATGGCAGGGAAAGGAAGAATGGACGTAAAGGATAGGAAAAAAAGTGGTTCTTCATCCACCATGAAAAGAAAGAAATGAAGAAAGCATAAAAGGAAAAACTACACAGGAAAATGATATTTCATGAAATCGTTGATTTCATCGCGTCGTGTTCGCTGTAGATCGATTTCTCTGTCAAGAGTGGGATTGAGAAAATAGCGGATAGATATTTTAACTGCTCTGGGCAATTTCAAAGAAATCCCACTGAGCTCGATGCTGTGCTCGAAAGTCTCGATAATCGACTTCTAAAGGCTGTCATCGTATATTCTGGATTTTTCTTACCTACTGTCTCTCTATCTCTCATACCTTCCTCCTACTCTCTCACTCTTTCTCTTCCATACCTCACTAATTTATCCATTCTCCTTCTCCTCCATTCTCCTATTTCCTCTCTTTAACCCATTCCACCTCTGTCTGTTCCTTGTGTTCGCAACTGATCTGCATTAAAACTGCATCGATGCTTAGCGACCTCCGTCCGTCCGTCTGTGGTGGGTCCATTTGTCCGATTCTCCTTCTGTTCTTTCACTCTGCCCATCGGTCTATTCTTTGTTCGTCAGTCTATCTGTCTGTCGATCTGTCTGTCTGACTGTCTGTCTGTCTGTCTGTCTGACTGTCTGACTGTCTGACTGTCTGACTGTCTGACTGTCTGACTGTCTGACTGTCTGACTGTCTATCTATTCGTCTGTTCGATTCTCTATTTGTCTCTCTGTCCGTCTGTGTGTCGCATGAAGCAGCAACGAATCCAGAACAGCTGGAATATCGCCAGCAAAGTGTTGCTGTTCCAGTTGTTGTTCTAATTGTTGGCATTGTGTTTGTTGTTGTTGTTTCCGTTGTTGCCACGAGTTCTCCACAGACATTAGATCCAACATCCTAATCATTCGCGAAGCAATCTTCGGTTTCGGCACGAGCGAACACTCCGAGAAGCACTGGAAAAAAAACAACCTTCGATTTCAGCATAGTTGTTGCTTTCTAGATGTTGTTGTTGTTGAATGTCCTTTAACTATACTCACTATGAGGAGAAAAAAAAGAAAGAAAGAAACATTTCACAAGGACCTTCATCAAATGGTCTCACGGTGCACGTGAACGAAGCCTTTAATTCCACGGAGGCTGCAATAAATTTATCTTTGTAGTTCGTTTTTTTTTGTTCACCCTATTTTTCTCACGTTCCTAATGCATTTCCTCTCTCGTTCTTTCTCTTTTCATGTTACGTTTCGCATCTCTATCAGCAGCTCCATTCGGAGTATCGGAGCACTTACCGTTGGCATGAATTCACTGGAAATTCCCGGCCCGAGGTCGTCCGTCGGGCACCGGCGCCGAATCCGAATCAATTCGTTGGTAAGTTCACCTCGATTTCGAGCCCCCCCGCCCCCAGTTATACCTTTGTTCGTAAAATATATATGAAGTTGGTATGGTATGTAGTTGTACCACATGTGATGAATCTCTTTTATCGCAGGCCCAACGAATGAGCCGCCGTTGCCACGCCGCAAAAAGTGCCCCGAGCTGGCGTACAAGAGCCACGAGTTCATCATAGGATCCGAATATTCAGACACTCGTAATAATGTCGTGGCGAGCCGTGTACCGAGGGTAAGTAAAATATTATCTTATATAATCTTAAAGAAGAAAACGAAAATAACAATAAAATGGAAATATCAAAAAATAAGGTATAATATAAGAAATAAAAGATATAATAAGTAATAAATAAATTCTGTGAATGTTTGACAAAACAACTTATGTCGAGATAGAAATAAAAAATTTGCAATTTTTTCTTATCATATTAATTTTTAATATTAAAAAATAATATTTAATAATATTTGGAAAAACCATAAGTTGTTTGGCAAAATCTACAGAATTATTTAAATTTATTTTTTAGTTATTTAATTTATAATAATTTTAATTTTTGCTTTTTTTCTAATTTTCCTAATTGTTTTTATTTTTTCTTATTTTATAATATTACTCATATTTTTATTAGTTTTGGTCAAATTTATTTGTTTTATACTTATTTAAATCGTTTTTTCAATATGTTTTATTATTATTATTATAATTTTTAGTTTTGATATAGTTTATTAAATATGTTAATTTATTTTGAGTATAATTGTGTATTCTGCTTTTAGTATTTTATCATTTATTTTTATTTTCTTATTAATTTTTATTTGATATTTATTTTCATTTCTTGACTTTTCTTAGTATTAAAAAATGATAAACAACGTAAGAAAAAGCTGTGGTAAACCTCTTTCGTTCCCGAAACTCAAAATGTATAGCAAATACTTCGCTTAAAAGCGTTTTCACCACATCTTTGAGAAAAGACGGCAAAAAACCACTGTCGAGAGAGCGAAAAAAATATGCATTAAGAGACGGAAGTATTGCGAGACAGAGAGAGAGAGAGATAGAGTCATAAAATCCAGAATTCTTCATGCAAAAGACAATGCGCCCCAGGCTGTTCGGGATGTTGTCTGTGAGACAGGGGCATAAAATTCACACATCTCGATTTTAATGGCTGCAGCCAACTTAAAAACAGAGATGATGCTTTTCCACGAAAGGCAGGGAGACAGGTCGAGGATGATGAGGGGACGAGAAGAGAATGACAGAGGATTCGACGAACCGACGGACTTGGAAGAAGACACAAAAAATGGATAAAAATCGATTGAATTGAATTGATGACAAAATGATTGAGCAATCAGAGGGATTTTTTACCGTTTTTTACTGGTGAATATCACGTTTGCTCAAGGTGACCTGTGCAGATTTGAAATAAAGCCTTTTTTGCGAGCATTAAAATCTTCACATTTTACCATATTTGAACCTCTTTTTGTAGTTTGAGAGAATTTGTAGAGCCTCTAATTTTATTCGCTAGGATAATCACAAGCTCTCTACATACAAAAACATCGCATTCGTCGGTCTTCTATGGCAACAACACAACATCACTATCGTTTCCAACAACCCACAACAACAACTCTTTTCGCCTTTTTAATTAGCCGCTTAATGCTAGGTTTAACATTGAGGCTAATTTGATGAAATTCAAATGTGTTTTAGGGAGATTTTTCACATTGCTCTTTTGGGTTTTTTTTTGAGTTAAATTAATTTCCTTAAGGAGCATTTATTTTCTGCTCCACATGTTGATGTTATTGGAAGTGCTTTTGTTGTTGTGTTGTTGTTGATTGTGTTGTTGTTACCAATGTTGTTGTTCTCTTTGTTGGTGAGCAATTGTCACTCAATTTAAAATGTATTTTACTTTAGTGAACCTTTGTTGTTGTGAACTCTTCGAGCTCGATTGTCATTTGACACCGATCTATTTTAATGCTCTTCTATGAGAGTCTTACTTAAGTTAACTACGACAATCAGCTAGGAGAGTTGATCCTTTGTCTGTCTCTTTCACACCTTACTCTCCATATCTCTGTTACAGAGTTTCTTTTCATCTCTTCCAGCAGCACCTCCTTCCTCTTTCTTCTTTTCTTCCATCAGCCTCAATCTCTTCTTTCACTCGCTTTTATTCTCCTTCTGACTCTCTCCACCATCAATGCTTCGCCTCTCTGTCTCTCCCCCAAGTTCATTATACAGAAGTAATTGTTTTGCCGTTTCCGTTTCCGCTCCACCTTTACAAAGTTTTTGTCTCTGTCGCATGGCAATTACATTGTGCTCTTAATTGCATGTGTACTTGTGAGTTTCATTACAATTGTGGGTGTAGTTGTTGCTCTTTTGTGCTGGTGTTAAGACGTCTGTTTAACTTTTTCATCAATGAAGAGAGAGGGAGGTAACGGGTGGTTTTTTAATTCAATAAAGAAACGGAGAAAACTTTCCTTGTCTTGATATGGGTATTTAAATCTGGATTTTCTTGCCATCTGTAATTATTATTTCCCTAAGGATTCCTTGTTCATGGAATTAATTTTTCCACCTTTGGACTCACATTAAAAGCCCCAAATTTCTGTTTCAGTCCGAAGAGCGTGGAGCAACGCCATCGCGTCGCAGTAAATCCGAGGGTCCACCTGCTGTGCCCAATGGGCGGGCGTATCCGATACCAACGGAGGCCGTGGACGGAGTCGCACCAAAACAGGTAAAATCAAAGGCTCACAGCTGAGCAACAGCAGCCAACCAAACAAACAATAAGCTAGAGCATTATAACATACTGTATAACCGAGATATGAAAGTGTTTAAGTAAATATTAATCATATACATACATATGAATATCATAAGATGAATATAAAAAAAATACTTAATTCATAAAATAATAGCATAATAATATTTAAAATTATGAAATGATAAAGAGTTATTTTTGAGCGCTTTAAATGTTTGAAAGTTCATCGTGGAAATCCGAAAATCATTAGAGAAAATGATCGCGGGGATTTTGCGAGGATCGAAGGAAGTGACGGATTTGGTCGAAATTATTCTTGAGATCACTTTCGACACTCCATCGATAATCTCGGCGATGAACTGTTTCAATGCCTAATTTTTTCGATGCACGTTTTATCTCGAATGAACGATTGTTTGCTCAACATTAGAATGTCCGAAGCTGTTGAATGTTTTGGTGTTCATTTGTTTGTTTTTTTTTTCGGATTTTTTCATATTCTTCCAGAACCTTGCGAACCGCATGAAAATTGAGCAAGTACAAGCCATTCATCATTATTTTCTTGTTGTTTTATATTCATTGTAAACATTTTGATTTAAATGTAAAATAATTGTGAGTTTTGTAAAAAAAAATAATTGCAATTTTCATGTAAAATAATTGTGTTTTTCATGTAAAATAATTGTGATTTTCATACAAACTAATTCGGATTTTTGATCTTCTTTTGTTCTACTTTAATCGCCAATAAATGTTGTCTAGATGTTGTTTTTCTAAATATAAATTCTAAAATTCCTTCTTCAATTTGTAATACATGTTTATTTTTTCCTAATATTCTTCGTTTTCACTATTAAATTTCGCTCAAATATTATTCCATCATATTTTCATTTTTTCATTTTTCTCGGTAATCCTGAGGTTTTCGTCAATTTCTCCATGTCCAATAGACGTTTTTCAATATGGCTGCAAAATTGTCGATTACCAGCATTTCACAGTCTTCTGAATTGAATGTTGCACGCTTTTAGGAGATGCACATTTGATTTTTTCTCTCGCTCATGTGTCGGCACTTCCTCTCTCTACACCTCGTTCGACGAGATCCGAGATGATTTTCCCACCGCACCCAATCCTCAATGGGGTCTGCAGCACTGATGTGCATCTTTATTTCCAATTTGCGATTTCATCCTCCATCGTTCTGATTCTCCGGTCCGACGTCGTCCCTTTATGTCGATGCAGACATACATAAGTCCTTCTCGCTCACATGCACATGTATCTGTGTATCTGTCCATCTCTATCTCTCTCATTCTATCGTTGCACCATTGGGTTTATGTGGAGCCCACTGGACCTGGATTTGAAATTTTAATCCGCAACTCTTCACGAGTCTCCTCGAGTTGAGGAGTGACTTCATGTGAATAACTGGAAGATAATTCTATGAATTTCATGTTTCTATTTGTGAAAAAATATTGTAAAGAAATCGTAGATAATATTAAAAATTATTAGGTCTTCATTTATTTCATATTTCAGCATGTTTTTTCGTAAAAATTTTTATTAAAAATATTTTTTGTTTTGTGCTAATAAATGTTGT
The DNA here is from genome assembly GCA_017309665.1 of Coelopa frigida. NCBI lineage: Eukaryota > Metazoa > Arthropoda > Insecta > Diptera > Coelopidae > Coelopa > Coelopa frigida. Next base: position 36,736,925 of record CM029561.1, on the reverse strand, counting down.
TGTCGTTGACTATTCCGTAATTTTAATATAAAAACTGCGACAAAAAAAAAAGATTTAAACTACATTTTAAGACTCAATATAAACTTTTACAAAATTACTTGTATTTTGTTTTTTTCTCTCTTCTCTTTTTTCTCTGTGATTTTTCTCTCCCCTCTCTGGTTCTCTTTTTTGTATGGTTTTTCTCTCTTGCAGGCGGGTGAGTCAAATGGACTTTTCAAAAAGACATTCACAAAACTGAGTACCGAATATCGTTTCCAATTCGTTTGGCCCAACGTCCGTAAGTCGATCAAGGGCCCGAGGCCAAACGATGCGACGGATGCGGTGGATCATCCGAAAAAGTCCCAATCAATGGGTGCGATAAAAGCACAACAACAACAACAACAGCTACTACAGCAACAACAACTACACCACCACCACCACCAACAACAGCAACAACAAACGATGATGCCAACGGTTCATAAAAAACGAACAACAAATCGAAAAGAAGGTGCGACAATAAATTGTCGCTAAAAACGAAAATTCTATTTAAAATTTTAAACAATTAAATTTAGTTTGAAACTAGTTAACAGATTAATCAATTACTAATTACTAACTTTCTCATTAACTAATGAAGTACTCGAGATCAACTATCGATTCTCGTTATCGTTATCGATCAACTCATGTCTCTTTACTTTCGTTTTAATTTCACGACTAGAGTGTTTTGAGTATTGAATTTACTAAATTTCGAAACGATCCTTCGATCGATTCCAAAAGAAATTTGCTGCAATTTTTAAAGCAACAACATCATAATCTATTGAAAAGTAATCGTAGTTTATCGGCCACCGTTTTGTGCGTTTTACACTTTCGTAAAGTTTACTGAGAATTAAAAAGTTTTTTATGTACACGTCGTCGTTAGTTTAGCAAAAATACTATATATGCAATATTTATTCATAGAACCTGAGTTCTATGATTACGTATACGAAAGTAAATTTAGGATATTTTTCCTTTCTATACCACTACTTTTTTCGTTTCTCTTTGATTCCGATCTTTTAGTTCTTTCTGCTGCCAAAATTTTATTTTCTTTCACATTCGTTGCTTTGGTAAAATATTTTCAAATGAACTGAAGTAATTAACTATTGAATTGATTTCTATATAGAACGAAATTATATGCGAAATTCAGTAAAATATGATAATAAGGCCAAAAGTAAGTTTCTAGCTAAAATGAAAAAAAAAAATGGTATTACCAAGAGTAAGTGTTCAAGACTAGTTCTCTCTGTAGCATAAGTTTTCGTTTCAATTTTCATTTCGACGGCCTCTGAAGAGACCCGAGAAATTCACACGAGTCGTCTTCTTGAGAATTAAGTTCTCGAACTCTCGGTTCTCTTCTGGGGTCTGATTCTAGTTACCAGTTAGTTGGAGCATGTGTTTCAAAGATTTTAGAAATTTCGTCTCTGAGTTCCGTTTTTGTTTAATTTTTTGAGCTCTTGGGCCGCATGTAATCATCATGTTTTCGAACCAAACCGCAGTCATTCGTCATTTCGAAGAATCACTGTTTCATATTTTGAACAAAATTGATTTAGGATCGGGGTTCACTATGTATTTAAAGTATTTAGGGAAAACTCGAGTTCGAACATACAGAACAAAGAAGCAATAGTATCAAAATATTAATAGTAATCACCTCAAAATGATTATTTCTATGAATAGAAATTTATTATTCATTTGAATTTTATCCAATACTTAATTTGAAGGTGATATAATCGTTAGGTTCAAGTCATAACTGATAATAGCTAAAGAAAGAGAATCTAAAACACTCATCATCTATTCCAATTGGTTTAAATTTCGTTCTATATCATCCCTAGTGACCCTCAATCAAATACCAATGAAATAAAATCCTTGTAACAAGAAAAAAAAAAAAAACCTATTACTTTGCTGCAATTTATTCGCACTTTAATTGCTACGAAATCGAAATCTGCGCCCGCATACTCCTCTTTTATTCCATCACTCACTGCGATCACAATTGTAGCGAAATCCTCCTATTGTTGCCCATAGCGGATGCAATGAGGGCTGCAACAAATAGAATTGATTCCTTTGTTTGCTCCGATTTATGTTCGCCTTTTATGCTGCTAACTTTTTATGAGCCTCTTTCTTCTTTTTTTGTTCAGCCTACTACTACAACTTTCCACTACTTCTACCTATTACTCTACCTACTGCTTTTCACTACCTTTTTTTGTTACTTTTTACACTTGAGTTCTTTCACAATTCCTACTTTCGTTGTGTTGTATTGAGAGAAGCTTCTCGCCTCTTTGGACAATAGTTATATACATACGTACAAAAAAAGTATAGAGAGATGAAAATCCAATTCAATAATTATTAAATAAAAAAATGTCTAACAAATCAAATGGAACCAAATCCCATTTTTATGTGTGATTTCAGCTACACTGCATGAGTTGGAGCCGCTGGTTAGCGATGCCGAAGAAAGAAAACCACAAGAGAAGTATGAAAATAATATTGTACAATTCCACTAAATCACCATCACCATAGAGAAAATATTTTTCTTTTTTCCAATTTATTTTTATAGTGTTTGCATTAATTTTTTTTAGTTTCTTATTTTTGTGAATTTTATTTTTTATATTTTTTTACATATTCTTATTTTTTAATTCTTCATAATTTTAGATAAGAATTTGTTAGTATATTTTTCCTTCTTTTTGACTATTGTTTGTGACGACTTTTTGGTTTTTTTGTTCACATTCATCCCAATGCCACGAGTAGTGTTTGCTGACAATTGAGATTAAAATTTATTTCAATGTTTTCTCTCTCTCACTCTTCTCTCTCTCTCGCCCCACCCGAACGTCCTCTGCCTTGTCTGAATGCTTGCAATCTTTCACGCCGCTCTGTTGATTAAAAATGCTTTGCCTTGCTCCTCGTCGAACAACAACAATATCAACTGATATTGCAACAACAACAACAACTATATTTGTTGTAAATCTGTCGCAAAAACAATAACAACCATGACAATGACAACCATCAACACTTTGCGTAATGAAAACAAAAACTATTGTCATTATTGCAACAACTACAATCAACAACAATGCGACAATCGGCCTCGCTGCAGACAAGTGACTATTGTTGAGAAACGGTCCGCCCATGCGCCACGCCCCTTCTCGCAGACGTTCGACCTGGAACGCAACAATCACTTCCTCACCAAGAAAGAGAATTTCGGCTTCGACGAGCAACGGGCCAAATACGAGATGGACAACAAGCACCAGGCGGCCCTGGCCAACGGCAGCGCCCCGCCCCACTCGCAGCCCGACCTCGATCTGTGGTTCAAGGAGGTCGTCGAGCTGCGCAAGAAGGCCGGCGAGTACAAGGTCAGCACTTGAATCCCTCTCTACTCAACGATCTCAGTCTTTGATTATGTCTTTAACTCTGTCTTTAAGTCTGTTTTTGACTGTGTCTTTGATTCTGTTTTTAACTCTGACTTTGATACACTCGCTTTTGTCCTTGCAGCATCGCGGCTGGGGCATAGAAATCGATCCGGAACTTTACAAGAAGCAGAAAGATCTGTGGGATCAGGTTTCCAAGCGCAGCTCGCTCTCAGCCTTATCACTAGCTTCCACCATCCCCAGGTATGAACTTCATCTCTGCCCAACCAATTGAATTCATTGATGTTTCTATTGATATTTCTAGGCCTATTACCAAGGAGGAGAAGGAGCAGGAGAACAACAAGAAGTCGATACCCGTGAGGACACCGTCGTCGCAACGGCCCCGCCTGCCCGGCCACGTCCTGCTGGTCGATAATCGAGGCGACGAGATGACCGCACTGCCAGCACGTTTCAACAACATTCGCCACCACCTGGAGCGAACCACTGGTCCTGGTAAAATTCATTTCAACACTCAATCCACAGACCGATCATAGCCACGATCTGAATCATACTAACATGTTTTATTTTTAATTCTATTCGAATTGAACAGATGTTGAGGAGGGCGCTCTGTTGCCGTCGCCCACCCGCGAGAAGCTGATGCCGGCGATCACCAAGCGCGAGTCGGAGTCGCAGCGCGGCAGCCCCAAGAAGACGGCCGCCTCACGCCACGGTTCCCCGCAGAAGGGGAGCCCGCAGAAGGGCAGCCCCAAGAAGACCCTGAAATGTGAGTAGTTTTCATCTAGGGTTTCATGTGGGGGTTTTTTTTAAAAGTTTTTCAACCTGAAACACCTGAACACACACATTCGCGCAAATCGAACACCGGAATCTCAACCTGCGGAAGGTTCCTCGCCCTCCTCGTCTCTCTCTCTCTAGATGAGATGCACTCGCAGCACTGTGACGCACTCAAACACAATCCAGAACACGAACACCAACAATGTTTGCTTTGTCTCCACACGATTTTCCTCACAAAGATCTTTCAAAACTAACTTTATTCAAAACCCTCTTTATTGAAACTTATGTAAATTTTTTTTTAATTCCATCATCTGTTTTTTTTTTCTGCCAATGGTTTTAAAATATAAAAGAAAAAAAAAAACTATAAATTTTTTTTTGCAAATCGATATATCTTTAAAAATTTATGACATTTTTTCGCTCTTTCCTCTGATCGATGTTTAAATTTCATATTCTATATATCTATATTATTTTCGTAAGTCTGAAGTTTCTTGTGAAAAAAAAAACCTTTGTTATAGCTTGTGTTTTGCACTCGAATATTGGAGAAATGAGAATGTGTTCTGATGACATGCAAAATACTCGTTTACCATAAGCAAGGGCCGAACTTTTATTCAGGCCAGAGTTTATTGACTGTGTTTTAGCCATTATGGATCATTTGTTTATCTTTAACTCATTGACATACATATATGATTTTGTTCAGAGTAAAGAGAGTTTGCTCTAACAATTAGGGATCGTAACTTTGGCTGTATCGATGTCCTGTGAGAAATATTTTTACTTATAAGAGTTTTAGGGTTTTTACTAAAGTCTCATGAGATTTAGAATAAGAATACTCACCCTCCCTATATGTGTAAATATATATTGTATGTGTAATATAATTTTATAGTTGGGCCAATAGTCTTTAGGAAGAGTTAGTTCTTGAGCTAATAATGTTATACTATCATACAGTAAGGATATCATTTCATATATTTTCGACTAGATTGATTGTGTGTGTGTTCATTTATTATTGTTGTAGTGCTGTCAAAACGCACTGGTATAGTTTCACATATCACTCACTCAGTTACCCTCAGAAACCACCCCCACCATCCCACCTGGTTGAACCCATGATACCTGAAATTGTAGAAACCATTTCGACATGAGAAAATTATTCAATCAAATTCACTAAAATCAAATTCCTTCTATCATCACATTACAACAACAACAACTACTACAACAACAACTATAAAACTACAACTATATACTAAACTTCAACTATATAAATCACAACTTTATAAACTGCAACTACAAAAACTTCAACTATACTACGAAAACTTCAACTATAAAAAATTCAACTACAAAAACTCCAACAATAAAATCTTCAACGACAAATGCCTAAAAAATAACAATGTATCATTGTAATTAAATACAAAACAAAAGCTCGCTCACACTCCGTTGGTCCCGGTTACGTCGAGAACGAGTCACCGAAGCGTCAGATGCGCTCCGCATCCACAGCGCCCTCGGCCCGACCGGTGGCGACCGGGAAAAAGACCCCAACCTCGGGCCATGCTCCACCCACACATGCAGGACCAACAACAACAGCAACAACAAGTGGAACAACAAGCGGAACTGGAGCCGTCAGCGAGCGCAAACCGCGGCCATGTAAGTAAATGTTGATGTTGAAATCGTACCACATTCGCATCCATCATGATCATGCAACACCACTCGTCGATCGATAGATGATTCATTCGTAGCCATTTTGTTGAGATAGTCATGATACAATAATTTATCAGTCATTGCCTTAACTTAGATATCATTAGATTTGAAAGAATTCATCATTTAATACTATGTATATGTACTATATTTTCGACTGAAGTACTTTCATTAGGTTTCACTAGTTGTTGAAATCGTACCAAGTTTCAGTTTTTGATTTCTTTTGGTTTGGTTCATCTTCTTCCGTCAATAAGTTTGTTTTCCTTCTACCTATGTTATCTCTGTATATCTCTCTCTCTCTCAATATAACTCTCCCTCTCTCTCTATATATATATTAAATTCAGTCTCTATTTGTGCTCACTCCGAGACTTCGTTTTAGAATCTCTTATGAAATGATTTCGGTTACGAAAAGTTTTATAGGTCAGGGCTTCTTTCGCTATGTCCCCTCTCCCTCTTTCTCTCTCCATCTCTCTAACCCTCTCTCATCTTTCACACCCACTTTATCAACATTTTCGATAAAGTTCTGATTCAAGTTGTTTGCCAAAACTCAGGGGAGACCGAAATCCGAGACCATTCGTCGATTGCTATTGTTCGAAAGAAGCCTTGAGAGAGCTCTCATTATAGTTTGTATAGCATTATGATGTATTGTTAGAGACTGTTTTGTATAAACGATATTTTGTTTTGTTATTATATTTCTTCTTCTCTTTCTCCTTATCCTTATTAAACTTATACTTTTGTTCTTCTTCTTCTTCTTTGCAATGAAACATCTGAGTTATGAAGATGGAATAGATTAGCATGTTTGAAGGTTGATAATCTATTGTCTTAGAATCCGTGTCTATCTTAGCTGAGTGTTGTACAAGAAACCAATGAATGAAAGAGACAAAATACAAATCAAAACATTAGAAAACCAACAAAATGTGAAGAATGATGTATAGTGTTATGATCAATTTAAGATAATGTATATGGTATATGGAATATATATGGACAATTTTGTAATTACCAAAGGCATATGTACAGGTATATGCAAAGCATAGGATAGACTATAAATACTTTCGTACAGTCGTTGTTATTAGAATCTCTGGTATTTATTTAGAGTTTTTGTAAATATGGTATGGTAGAAAATAAGTTCGAAATAGTCGATAGATTCTCATTATCGCCTTCGATTTGTTTTTCATGAATTTTGCCGTCTCTTTCGAATGTTCGTTTTTATTTTGGACTTCGGTCTTATTGTACATCATTGAAAGAATGTTCATTTCGATCGAGTACCTTATAATATACATATATGCTTACGTTTTTAGCCACCCTTTCCACATCATTACATTCCCGTACGAAAAGTAGTTCCTTACCTCCCACCGGTAGAGCTCATACCTCCGTACCAGATCCAAACCAATCACAATCATCATCGAATCAGACAAACGATCCAATTCACCACAACCACAAAGCGTCACCACAGCCACATGCGTTGCACATGCGCAAGAAAGACAAAGACAAAGAGAACGCGAGCGCCATCAATGGCCAGGTCGGCGGTAGGGCCGTAGTCGGTGGTCGGCCACGCCCCAAGTCCACCATTGCGACGACATCGGCCCATCCGATAGCAGCAGCAACAACAACAACAACAGCGGGCAACGACAACATCAAAACCAATGGTGCACACGGTGTGGTGGCGAATGGTGAACAAATCAATGCGATCAAACATTTAGCGGTACCGGGTCAGGATAAGAAATTGGTTGAAAGTGAGTAGAAGTCGTAACAAAAAATTACAAACTCAAAAAACAACAAAATTTACCCACATACACACACTAACATATCAAATGTATGCGTATGGTTCTTCTCGATAGTGCAAATTGATTGATTGTTTTTGTGTTTTTACCTTGTTACCTTTTCATTTTCGTTCATTCTCTCTGAGTAAAAACTTTTGTAAATTATTCAAAGAATAAAGTAAATTATAAATATATTGTATATTGTAATCAACATAGCTTTAATGTCTGTAAAATAGTTGTTCACAAACGTTGTTGTAAGTTTATTTTATACGAGGTAGCGTTCGATGTTTTGTGGAGATGGTCTTAGACTATAATTTCTAATAATAGATATTAAAATATAAAATAAAATAGGTTGTAAATTTTCGTAATGAGTCATATTGAAGTTATTACCATGAAAGTTTAAAGGAATTTAGAGAGATCATAGGTTTTTGGGAGAAAGTTAGACTTCGACAGGTGAAAAAAAAAATTGACTGGAAAATTAAATTTTAAGAATAATTAATTAATTAATTTTTCTAGATTTCGCCAAAAAAAAAACCAAAATTAAAAATTTTCTGAAATCAAATCAAATATATTTTTTTAATTAACCAAACATATTTTTAAATCTTTGTTATCTTTTTATTTATTTTTGTAAATATTATGTTTTATTTATTTATTGAAATATATAAAATAATATTTTAAGATATTACTCATATTTCAAAAGCTAACATTTGTCTTCATATTTAAGCGAAAACTTTCAATATAATCTCTTGAATCGCAAAAGTTTACCGAAACTCCACAAAACATGATCGAGAGGAGTCTTATACATACATATGTATTTACCAGTATATTGATGTTCGCTGTTGTTGCTGTAATTGTTCGTAATAGATGTGAATATTATTTTATTTTTGCTGTCGAATAATACTTAAATAAACAAAAGTATGAAATGGAATGTTCCATAGGAAGGATCGTAGTCTTGTGTACGAATTAATAGATCAATAGTGTTCTTCCAGTAGTTGTGTGTTTGTAGACCCCTCTTTCCCAAAATACTACTAAACCCTTACTCTATATCTCTCTAACACAATCTCTATATCTCTTTCTTCCTCTACTAATAACAAGAAAAAAACCATATCACTTAAAACGATAAAAAACAATGTTATTCCTTGTATGTACAACAGAAGTCAATGTTTCAAAAACAAACATCGATCCACGAGCAAACAAAATTATAACTAAAAAAACTCTATACGAATACTATGCTGATCTATATCTCTCTATCTCGCTCTCTCCGCCATCACACAATCTATCTCTTTCCATCAAACCACATCACGTACACTATTTGTTGTTACCGTTCGTTCCTTCGATCGTTCGCCTTGCGCTCTCTTTCTTGTGCATACTTTGCTGGCACGCCGTCTCTTTCTATTGCGTGGCATGCTGTAAACTTGTTGTTGTTATTATTGTGCGCCTCTAAAATTATTGTATTTTTTTTATATTATTCAAAATACTTTTTCTTTTCATTTCAATGCCTTCAATGCTTTCTCTTTCGCTCTCTTTCTATTTTTTGTGTTTCAATCTCTTATGTTATGATTTGTCTCTTTCATACAAAAATTGATGCTGCGAGCCTTTTTCTTAATTTAAAAACGAATTTCTGATTCGTAACAACAAAACTTAATGAAACATCATGAATTTGTTGTGCTGTCACAATTGAATTCTTAAGAGAAAAATAATAAAAACATAAAAACAAATGAAAATTATCCATAAAAAATTCCACAAAATTATCCAATAAGAAAATCCAATCAAAAAATAAAAAAAATAAGAAATTATCCGAAAAGAAAATCACTTAAATATCCAAAAAGAATATCACAAAATTATCCAAAAACCACAGATAGTTTCTATCACAAACAAGAGTTTTTTTTTGTTCTCATCCACCCACGCTCTCAACTAACTAAAAGCCCAGCACCAAACCTCAAACTAGGCCTGATTTGAAAATGTCTCTAATTTTGTGTTTTTTCCTTCCTCCCCCTTTTTCTCTCTCTCCCGCTCTGTCGATTACCGATGTTGTTTGTCAACCAGATGACGGAGAGGATGGACGCGATACTGCCATCTCGATCTCAAGCTGCAGCCCGCAGCCTGTGCACGAGATACCCGACGAGCCGATCGTCAAGTCGCCGCCGGAGCCGACACGCGTCAAGTCGCCGGAGCAGATAATCATGCGCTCACCCGATCCGGTCAACTGGACCGTGCCCCTGGACACAGGGAAGACCTTCACCGTGACGCAAAACGTCAAAGAGGGTAACGAAAAATATAATAGACTATAGAAAATCCGTACCTTATATTAACACTTCACACAATCTTCATCAGGTGAGACCTACAGTCGGCCACAGAGCGAAATCAAGGCTTCGACACCGGTTGAAAAGCCCCCACCACCCCCGCAATCAGCACCGCCCGAGCTGACCGAACAAGTTAAAATGGATGGTAAGCTTTAAGAACTGCAAACATGAAGCTTTTACTCTCTCGCTCTCTCAGACAAATATATATAAAAAAATAATTAAATTCAAAAATCCACAAAAAAAAAAAAAATAATCATTAAAAATATCCAAGCTTTTATTTTCTTCAACATATGAAATTAACTTTCTACCTCCCCCATCCCCCCCAAAAAATAAAACCCACAAACAATACGCCTAACAAAACACCTACCACAACAACTACTACATCAACAACTACAACTATTACATCAACAACTACAACTACTACATCAACAACAACTACAACTACTATATCAACTACTACAACTATATCAACTACCACAACAACTACATCAACTACTACTGCAACAACAACTGTAACCAACCAACCAACAAACAACAACCAACCAAACAACCAACCAACCAACAACAACAACAACAATGACAACAAACAATAATCATACATCCCGGAATAGCCTGGAAAAACAACGATCTGACCGATCCCAAGTCCTCGGCTACAACCAGTCCAACCTCAGCCGTTGGCAAACTCTACCCGACAGCCGATAACTCCGCAGCCGCTAACGTCGGCCTACAGGCCGTTGTTTCGATGCGAAGCCGTTGCCCGGCTCCACGTTGCGCTGCCTCGACGATCCATCGTTGTTGTTCGATCCGGCGGGCAGCTCGTCGTCGGCCTCGACATCAACGTCAACGGCAACCACAACAACGTCGACGGCACATCGCAACACCGCCACCGATGTGTTGGAAAAGGCTCGTGACCGTTTCGATCGCTTTTGGGGTGGCAACAAGGAGGATAACGTCTAATCAACTCATACAAATGTTTATACTTATCTTACAGGTTTTTAGTCAAATTCATTACTACGCAAATTGTTGATAGACAGACAGACAGACCGATAGAAAGAAAGAAAGAAAAACCCCAAAGTAAAGGCGGACAGATAGCTAGCGGCAGCACTACTAAAAACTGCATTAACATTGAACAGTAATTGAGAAAACGTAACAGAAATCAAACACTAACACAATACCTTTAAAACAAAAATTACTTACCACAGACACAAACTTTAAACCTTACACCTTAAAGAGCTTCAAAGCTATGGAAACCATGTTGAAATGAAAACCCCGTGAAAGAGTATAAAAATTAATAAAATTAGGTAGCTTAAAAAGCTCTTCAAGTTAACAGGGTAGCCACAGCGTATTTAATCAATTGTACTCTAATTAAGTTGATCTAAAAACGAACACCACAACTCAACTAATTAAACTAAAGTAAAGAAAACTAAATTTAACTAAAGCTAAATTCATAAATAAACAAATTTAACATGAATTCCCTTTAAAGTATTAAGAAAAATAAATAATAATCTTAAATGAAACCAGCAGCCAGCAGCTAAAATTGAACTAAAATGATTAAAAATCACTTGCGATAAATAAGAGAAATAAATGTAACCTAGTTAAGAACAGCGTACACGCCATTGCATTACAAGAGAACAAAAACCAAAAACGATATTCTAACTTGCAAAAAACACCCTTAACTAAAGAATAGTACACAATTCATCGGCATTTTTACATATGTTTTTGGCATATTATATTGACTTCCGCATCCTTGTGATTTGCACATAGTGGTCTTCGTTATTTCATCAGCAACTAATATCCTGCTTAAAAAATACAACTAATTTATATTAATTTCGTTTAAATACTATTGCATTAAAATAAATAAATTAAATAGAAATTATTTTCAATTAAATCTCACGCACTTAAAAAATCAATAATGCATTCACCTTTCAATTAACTTTCACCATTTTAGTTCACTTTCAACTAAACTAATATCTAACTAAATTATCGTAATGTCATCGACCTGTTTATTGATTTCGTTGGAACATTTCAACATCATCATCGTCATCATCATGTTCACCACAAGTAAATAGGGGGCTTCGTCTTCAGACAACATTGAGACCCGTCCAAAATTCAAGACATTTACAAGATACCACGATAGGTAAACCGAATAAAACCAAACTAAAGAAAACTATGAAAACAGTGAGCATGAGCTGGAAATTATTTCAGACGCTTTGTGCAGCTCTGATGATAGATATGATATTATAAAAATTAAAAGTATTTTCCGTCAAATTTACATTTTGAAATATTGCAAAGGCGCTGTTGTTGTACTTGAAAAGAAGGCAGCAAGCAAACACAAAATTGATATTTTAATACGATATTCATAACAGGAAAGTGATTTATGTAATAATGAAAATAATAATACGTAACATTCATGATGTAATAGGAATGAATTTTGCTGAATTATCATATATTTTGCTATTTAGAAACAAGCATACAATTTAAACAAAAAATATTTAAATGTGGAAAATGGAGATGAATCAGAAAATGTTGTAGGATGAAAAACTAAACAACTAATATATAGTTTGGGGTGAAGGAATAAATAAGGATTTTTGTAACGTCTGAGCAAGAGTTTGAGAAAAAGAATAAGATTTGTTTTGATTCATTATGTTAATTATTTTATAAGAATTGATAATTTTTCTATGATTGCAAATTTGTCTGCACTTAGAATATGAATTATATATACTTATCATAAATGACTATTTTCTATAAATTTTGTAAGCTCTAATTTGTAACAAAACCAAATATTAATCAATTTCATCGAAAGAATTGGAATCGATTATTAACCTTTGTCACGGTTTCCTTTGTCAGTGATTCTCTATCATTATATTATAATTCATTATCGAACTCGTTGATCAATTGCGAGGAGTTGTCTTTGAAAGATTCATAATTTGAAAATCTTGTTGCCAGCAATGAAAAGTTATATGTATATTTTTCTTAACGTTAGCGAATGAAATGCTTTATAGAGCTTTTTCATATACAATATATTTATTCCATTCATTATTCTATATATTGATTGAAAATTAAAAATTTGAATTTTATGTCAGCCTTAATGCAATGTGTATCAAAATTTATTTCAAATAAATTATTTATTGAATAAATGTTACAATATATAATGAGATTTATAATAAACCCGAATGAAGAAACCAAAAACACATATAAATAAATACAAAGTACTACATATATTTGCTGTTTAGAATTGGATGTATTGAACAAAATATGATGAACTTTATGCTATATACTATATATTGCTCGTATACACACTATATCGATGTATATGTAGAGAATGTGCCAGTGATGTTTCAGTTGCTCTTCACTCATGGTCGAACATTACAAATGCGTGATGAACACATACGAACAGTTGTTACAAACACACAGTTATGTCAAACCTTGTTAAGTTGACAGATTGAGTTTAACCTTTATTGAAATGAAATAATTATAATATTTACAATAATATTGACTAATAACGATAATAGTATAAAAATTAAATTGAAATATATATAAATGAATATATATCTATATTTAATACAAATTAAGCTAAAGTCACTCAAAGTCAAACTTAGTTAGTTCTTAAACAATTAACATGAAGTGAAAACGATTTCGATTTCATCAGAAACCAAACAAAAACTTAGATGGTTGCAAAGAGATCAGCACTTCGATTCTTTATATACTATATAGTCAGACCTGCAATAGAAAGCGAAAGTATTACGAAATTTATATTAAATTCTAAGTGAATCTGAATCCCAAATGAAAGCTACTCTTTAATGTTCGACAGAGATAAATCCAAAAATAGAAGAATCCTAAATGTATATTCTTTGCTTGTGAACATTGAAAACAATAACAACAACTAAGCATATATCGACAGAAAAACATGCAATTTATAACTCCAAAACTCAATGAAACACAATTCAAATCTCAATCTCACTAAAAGTAAAAAAAAAAAAAGAATTTTTGTAGCCGAAGGAAAAAATAATTTAAAAAAATCAGACATTTTAAAATTAAACTAAAAATTTCATATGATATAAAAATCAAATCCAATAAAACAAACAAAAAACCTAAATTTAAAAATTTTATAATTCAAAACATATGGTAAAACTGAACCAGAAAGAAAACAATATAAGAATTTAAATTTACAGAACGCAGCACTTCACGCATGCGCAGACAATTTAATATAAAATAAAAGCAAATTAGAAGAAAACTGCTAAAGAATTAAAAGATAACTAGAGCACATCAAATGAGAGATCGGCTGCTATATAAGAAACGATCTCCACAATGCATTGAAAACATGCAGAAGTTTTCCAGAATTTTCAAATAAAAGATCAACAACTCGGAAATAAGAGAAGAAGATGGAATTATGTAATGAATAAAATGAAATAAATATACAAACTAAAATAGTTTTTCATTTTAATTGGGGTTAATTGGGTTTTCAGATAATAATGGTCGACTTTACCTACCTTGAAAGAGATTTCTTTATTTCGAATGGTAAAAGAAAAGACAAGGTTTTTAGTTTTTTTTTTGTTTCCAGAAAAAAGAAACATTTATTTTCCAAAAAGTGATCTATTTTCAGGAATGGGAGTTGTTTTGAAAGTTGTTGGCATTCGGGGTTTTATCAATTAGCTGTTGTTTTTATGTTTTGTAATTGTTTTCCATAAAGTAATTGGGTCTTATTGTTTTGAAGGTTGAGAACTTTTTCAATTTAAACATATACACTAATTGTTACATCTACATATATATCCATATGGTATTGTTTTGGGAATTAGTTGTTGGATTTTAAGAAATACATTTTTATTTCAAACATATTTAACTATATTTTGTATAGTAAATATTATGTTAAGCGTATAGAGTTGTGTTCATTTCAACATTTTAAATAAATAATTGATTTAAGTCTTTGCCATGCGATACGTCATTATTTTGTTTTTGTTAATTTTTTTATGTTATTCATATCTCTGAAAAATTACATGCCATGATTGTTTCTGAGGTTATTCCAACATATGTGATTTCTTTTAATATTTTCTGTTTTATCACATCTATCTTCAATATTTTATTTGTGTATTCTATCTGTTATTTCGTTTATTGTTGTAGCAAATAATTCATTGTTTCATGTGTTGTTCTTGTGAATATTGTGTTGCCTTTCCTTTCTATTGCCTCCTGAACATTTTTCAAAACATTTTAAGTACTTAGGGTGATACTTGGTTTTGAGTAAAGACTGCAAAAATATCACAGTTTTTGCTAATTTAGCAGTCTTGAGAGATTGAAAATAACGTTTACAAAAGATTTAAGTGAAAAAGAAGGATAATCCATTGGAGAGATGTAAAATAGTTATTGGTATATTTTTGGTTTTATTTTCGGTGTAATATTATAACAATAAAATTCATTGCTTTGTTTTAAGATTTTTAGTTAGAGATGCTGTTCCATAGCATTCATTTTAATGCTATCCGAAATCATCAAACTTAGCTGACAATCAATTTAGTTTTGTTTTTATTGCGAATTTACATTTGCACGTAGTGATCAATAGTTAATCTTTAATTTTTATTTTATTTGCCATTTAGTACTTGAATTCAGTTTCATTGGTATTGTTAGTATTTTAGTACTTAAACCATGAAATAAACACTCATAAGTGAAACGCAATATTCTTCGAAAAAGTTTCTCTTAAAATTATGTGATAGTTTAAAAGTGCTTAATATATTAATATATTATCTTCTACTTCCTTTAACTCGCCGTTGTTGGCTAAAGTTTTCTGTCTTCTCTTAAGTTTTAGATAATAAAATTTCATGTCTGATTTAAGCGTACGTTTCTTGTGTTGTTCGGATTTTTGTTCACCTCACATTTTTTCAGTTTTAGGGTTTTTGATGTGTTTCTGCGAATTTTTTCGAAAATATTCAATATAGTGAATTTGACTATAAATTTCAGAAATGTGATTATCGCAAGATGATGTCGTAAGTCGTTTCAAATATGAAACGTCGAGAAATGAATAGGTTTGAAATGATATGAAAACTAGTGACTACCAGATCGATCCACTACCGATTATGGATCGCCTCTATACAAATATATCCTTGCATATATCCTATGCTATTGCGACCCATGTTTATTACTTAGACAGAGCAAAAAAAATTCTCTTAAAAACTTTGCACCTTCTGAGGAACGCCTGGGCTCTACGATATGTAAGAGACGTTTCACAAAAGTCCTGCAATTGCTAAGGAATTATTTTTCTTATACGATGTAATTATGTGAAATGAAAACGGAATAAACTAGTAGTAACAACATTTTCTTTATGATATTTTCAAAATTTTCACCACACAATAGGGAATTGGGGAAAATTTTGAAAATGTTTTCGCAAATATTCTGTTCTAAAACCAACTATTGTTTTCTGTTTTTTGACAAATACTGAGAATTTTATCTAAAAACTAAGCTTTTCTTAGAATGCGATTTCTTTTAAATGTGCAGCAAATTTGTCCGCAGTGTAAACGTTAGCACACTTTTTGGTTTAAGTTGCTCCATTTTTGAATTTCAATTAAATATGTTATTAAATTAGTTTTATTAAGTTTTCAACTTATTTTAATAACAATTTAAAGTAATTTGTTTTCGAAAATGACACATTTAACAGACTTTTTTTTAATTATTTCCGTGTAGATTTTGTTTTATTTTAATACATTAATAATTTAAAAGTAAATCTTTTGTAAGGGTAAGTGAACTTTAGTTTTAAATTTTTAATTTAAACTTCAAGTCGATATTAAATTGCTTTTAAATTTAGAATTGTTTTGTTCGAAAAATTGTTACTTCAATTAGTTTTTAAAATTGTGTTTTCTTTAACATTTGCATTTTTATTTAGCCTTGAATTAATCTTCGATCTCTTTGACACGATTCTGTTTTGCTTTTTTGGATCTGAAATTAACTACTTTTAAATTCGTTTTATCTCTCTTTTTCGCTTATTGCTGTTTCTCCTCGTGGTTCCTCTGTCTACGAGCGAGACATCAGATATTCATTGAGTTATGTTCGTTTTCATTTAGAATGGGTTTCCTTTGCAATCGTGAACTTTCTGTTCAGATCTAGCGGACTTTTCTTGCTTAAAAATGCAAAAAAACTTGTTAAACATAACTAGGTTTACTTTAAATGTATTCGTTTGCTTTTTGAATTGAACTAGCCTAAAATTCTTTCGTTAGCTTAGCTAAGTTTTAACATATGATTGTAATATGCATTGATTTCTCCACCTCCACCTTCGCTCTCGTTGGTCAAAGTCGAATCGTTCTATCGCCAAGGAACCTGCCTCCGACGAACCGCTTTCGATCAGTTGGCCTAATCCTCGCCCAGATCCTTGATGGCCTGTAGAATGCGCTTCACGTGACCCACCTTGATCACGCCCAGATCCTTCAGATCGCGCCGGCCGAGCGTCAGGAGCTCCTTGCCGCGAATGTCGTTTTTCAGGAAGCTGTCCACGTACTCGGCCAGCTGCATCGTCTCCAGCCACGTGACCACCTCGTTGACGCTCCAGTTGCTGACGGCCTCGCGCGTGTTGGTCAGCGGCGGCTTCAGCTGCTGCTGGCCGGCGGTGGAGCCGCTGCGCAGACGCACCCAGAACGGACGCGACTTGCGACGACCATCGGACTGTGCGGCGGAAAAGAGTGAGAGTGTCAGAGGTTGGAACTTAAGGTAAGGACTAGTTGGATGCTCACCTCCTCGTGTGGGGCGTGAACGTTGAAGTAGGCCCGGATCTTGCCGTCGATGCACTTCTGAACGGAGCACTTCTTCAGCTCCATCTCCATGTTGGCGAGCGCCGCACTCAACTTTGTCTCGAGATCCTCGCGCAGTATCAGACTGTGGCCGCGATCTCTCAACAAAGTGCAAGCATCATCGTAGAGCTGCCTCGAAGAGTCAATGACTTCCACAAGCTTTGTTCTCAACGTTGGACCCTCGAGCAGCTTTCCCTGCGGGTGGATTGATTCCAAAGCTTCGGAAGCTCTACAGGCAACTGCATACAAATCATGCTGGAGCGACGGATGCGAGATGATCAAGAATTTCACCCATTTCACCAGCGAGCTGACGGCCTCGATGAAATTCAACAGAACATAGCATTCCCGCTCGGAGATCACCTCATCGTCGTTCACACCAGCGCCCGACGCATGATCCGACGCCGTCGACGAGTGGTCGCGCTGTATGGAGATGCTGTGCTGTCGTTGCTTCTCCTGCCACTGTCGCAGCGAGACCTCCAGATGGCGATTGCGACACAGCATCTGAACGCGATTCTTGTGCAGAATGCGAATCATGCCGGGCGGCTGAAGCCACGCCTCCCCGTCCACCTGGATGGGGATCTCCTCGTCGCCGAGAATGTTGATCTGCACACTCTGGCACTGGGCGATGCGATGGTGCTGCAGGTTAATGAGACGCGAGGCGGCCATCTGGACCGAACCGAAGACGGCGACCACCTCGAGGACTCGATCGTCGAAGCTGGGCACCAGGAAGATGTCGTCCTTCTTGGTGCTGCCCCAGAAGTTCGTGCCGCCCATGAAACTATCACAAGGATATTTCGTTATAGAAATCCGACTTCTCACTCAGGGAACTAACTCACCTTGGTATGTTAAGTATGACGATGCCTTGGAGCGAGGGCAACGGGATCCTCTGGCCGTCGCACTCGATCTGCACCCTCTGCTCGAGATTCTTGCAGGTCTTCTGCAGCAGCTGCTTCGAGCCGAGCACCCCGTACCACATGTAGTTCTTCGCCCTCGATCGACACTTCTCCGGGTGCTCCTCGCGCTTGTTGTGGAAGTCGAGGGATATTTTGGCGTCGATACCGATGCCGAAATAGTTGTTCATGACGCACTTCTCGTGGTAACCCTCGAGCAGGGTCTCGTCGGGATCCATCAGGGGGCTGACGGCGGCGCAGAGCGTGTCGGCGTTGGCCAGCAGACACTTGGAGATGAAACCAGTGCCGTTGGTGAGATCTGCAAAGGAGAGGAAATTTCAATTTGGTTTCGATATTTGTTTCTTTTTTGCGTTTCTCTCACTTGGCCAATTGGGAAGCCTCACGAGCGGATTGATAATCGGCAGCTTCTTGTTGCACTCCTCGGTCGGCGTCTTCTCCTTCTCCTTGGCGCCCTTCTCCTCGCGCTCCTTGTCGGCCAAATGATCGAAGCCGAAGATGGTGGAGCCCATGAAGAGGCTCGACTTGGACCCCTTGAGGGTCTGCAGATTGGGCAGCGCTTCGTTGGGCTAAAAAGAGAGCGGGCACGAGGCAGAGAGATGCAGAGAGAAAGAGAGAGAGAGAGAGAGAGAGACGACTGTTCAATGATGGGTCCACAATGGTGTTTTGCAAAGCAACCGAAGGAGTGAGAGAATTATACGAATACAGAGAGAAGGATGACAATGTGGAGAGAGATAGACAGTGGAAGCAAAGGAGTGATAGATAGAGAAGAAATAGTTGTGATAGTTGGAAATCAGAGTGAGAAGAGAGATTCCAAATCCTCGGTTCTCATCGAAGGAGAGGAGATGAAGGTTCAATTGTTTTAAGGCTGAGATTAGAAGACTAAGTTAAAGGAAGCTGGATAACAAACGAAACTGGATGTCAAACGAAGGTGGAGTTCAAGAGAAGCTGGATTTCAAAAGAAACTGGAGTTCAAGAGAAGCTGGATTTCAAAAGAAGCTGGAGTTAAAGAGAAGCTAAAGTACGATTGGGATAGTTGGTGAATTCTACGTGAGAACCTATAGTATAAACTATGGCTTAGGTTCAGTTGGAAGAAGAAGCTAAGGAAGCGGAGGCAGAAGAAGAAGATGCAGGCCGTTCGAATGGGGTTTTACTGGCTGAGCTACTGGTCATTGGTGGATGTGGAGGGAAGCACGACACCGACGAAGATGACGAAGACGACGACAACAACGCTTACGTTAACGATGACATCGATAACGATTACGTTAACAATAACGACGACGAGGTATCAGTTGAGATGATGTGCTGCATCATCGTTCTTACCAATGGTATAAGTGGTCTAATCAGAGCCAGTGTTGCCAACCTTATGTCGGGCTCGGCGACCACAAAGAAACGCAAGCCCAAGAATCCAAAGGCACGTTCCGTTAGGTCTCCCTTCCGACATTTTTTTCTCTTCTACGACCGTGGTGGTGGTGGTTGTTGTTGTGGTGAATATGGTGATGTCCCGTGGTGTATTGTGGTGAATATGGTTGTAGTATGTTGTATTTTTACGAATTTTTGGTTTGTCAATATTTTTAAATGTTTGGTTTTTTGCCATTATTTTTTTTTTATTGTTATTTTTTGTAATTTTTATTATTATTGTATTTTTTTTATTTTTTATTGTTATTTATTTTCATTTTTTTTTTGTTATTATTGTTGTTTGTCAATTTTGTTGTTGTTTTTTTATTGTTGTTTTCAAATGAAGAAAATGAGAAAATAAAATAAACACAGTGTAGTCATAAGAATTTTGAAATACATACCAATTAGTGTGCGAATTTTTTGTGCTCATTTTAATCGCTCTGTTAGTTTTATTGTGATCTTATTGTATAGTTTTTTTTTGGGATATTAAAACCAGTGTCTCTCATCCCTAAATTCCCTCCAGATCCTCTCATACCCCACCCTATCTTCTCAGACACAACCCATACCCAAGGAACGTTCCCTTGATCTCTGACCAATGAACGTAAAACCCATGAACCTTACCCCAGTGGACGGGACCCATCGGGCTTACCTTGAAGAGGCTCCCGCAGCTGATGCGACGGCTGGCGGCCGGCGAACTACTCAAGAACTTCACGTGCTCCGGATCGAGACTCAGGAGATTCGGATTGAAGCCCGAGTGACGGCGATCCTTCTCCCTCTGCTCGTACTCGCGTACGGTCAGACTTGTCGCGTGGCTCGAGTGCCGCCTGATCTCGGGCAACATCTTCGCCGACAGGAGGCTGGCAGTAAGGGTCGATGATGATGTTGTTGTTGTTGTTTTTGTTGTTGCAGCAGCTAATCCTGCTAATGAGGCCGGCATCGACGCCATCGATTTGATGGCATCGCCGCGCAACGGTGTCGGTGGCCGAACGACAACACTTATCTGTGGATAGTTGGGATTTACATCATCAAAGGATTCTTTCTTACACGACTCATCAAAAGTAATGCGCTTTACATCTTGGCCAGCTCCGGCGGACTTCTTCGGTGAGGCCGACGGCTGAGTCGTTGTCGTCGAGCCCGCTTCGCTATCGTTTCTATCGATATCATTAACGCCATCGATCTCGTTATCGATATCGATATCGTTTTTGAGCGTCCGATTGCTTGAGTGTTCGTCCTCTGTGCTCAATTTCATCGACGTCGATGTTGTTGTTGTTGTTGCTGTTGCTCGCTGTTGAGATGAAGTTATTTGTGATGATTTGATTTGATTTTTTTCTATTTGTTGTTGTTCTTGGGCTTGTGGTTGCTGTGGTTGCAGTTGGGTTTGTTTGTGAGAGATGCGCTTTTTGGGACGCTTCATCATCATCAACGAATGAAAATCAAAAGAAAAGATAAGATAAGAACAGATAAGATAAGATATGAAAAGATAAACAAATAAAACCAAGAAAAAAACACAGTCGGAGAGAGGAGGAGAGAAGAGTGAGAGAGAGAGAGAGAGAGGAAGAGAAGGGAGCATTGTTACCATCGGCTGATCCAGTTTTTGCAGACTGGTGGGATGCCTTCTGGTCGGGGGTTTCGGGATTGTTGTTGTTGTTGTTACTGGGCGACCTACCTTGAAGCTTCGCCGCGCGATGTCGCTGCCCTCGACGAACTGCGCCAGGCTGCAGTAGCGCGGCGGCTCCCGCATCTTCTGGTCGTCGCACCGATTGTCGATCTCGAACACGATGTTCTCGAAGCCGAACTGCTGCGGGTTGTCGTCGCTGTCCATCCGCCCCAGGCTGGCCAGACGTTGCGGCGGCGACGAGTGACGTCGACGACCCGACGTCGACGACACCGACACCGATGTCGACAGCTGCCGCGTCAACTTCGCCTTGGTCTTCGAGTTATTGGTCTTGTGCCCACCGGCGAACGTGTCCGAGCAGAGGGTGCTCGTGTCCTCGGTGATCGTGTTGTCCTGCAGCGCATACGTGATATCGTGTCCCAGCACCGAGCTGATGTCGTCCATCAGGCTCTCGCCGGGCATCTGCTCCGTCTCGTCGCTCGTCTCCGGCGAATCGATGTGCGTGAAGGCCTCCGTGTCCAGATTCTGCGGGCGACAGACAACGATTTCAATGCTATCCCTCTCTCGGTCGGTCAGTCACCCTCTCTCCCTTTCTCTCACCTGCAGCAGCTCGCCCAACGGCTGTCCGTGGTGCAACTCCACCGTCTGCCGGTCGAAAATCTCCGAGGCCAGGCTGTACTCCTCGTTGCTGATGGCCGACAGGACGTCGCTGGCCTCGCCCTGCAGCTCCTCATCCGAACACGAGGATTGTTCCTGAACAACCATCATCATCACCATCATCATCACCATAACCAATGACCAATAGCAACCACAAGAAAAAGAACAACAAAAAGAGAAAGGATATGTTAGTGATGAGTTCCTCAATGTATACACACACACACTCTCTCTAGCTTGACACGTACAGTCACATCGGTATCAATGATTGTTATGCTTTCGCCCGTGTACACATTGGGAGCATTGGGGGAGACCACGAGTGGCGGTACCTGCAGTTGGCACGTGTGCTGCAGAGTCGTCGTCGTCGTCGTCATCATCGTTGTCGCCATTGTCTCCTTGCCACCTCCTCCCATCGTCTCCACCACACTGACCTCCTCGTCCGCCTCCTCGTCCTCCTCGGTTTCGAGCGCCTCCTCGCGCTCCTCCAGCAGTCGCCGCTCCTTGTCCAGCTCTCGACTCATGTAGTAGTTGCGCTCGAACACCTCGATGGGCCGATAGTCGGAGAGCGGATCCACGATCTGATCGGCGGTGATGATCGGCACACTCAGGAAGTCGTGACGACGTTGGGCCCCATCTTCCTGAGGGCTCCCAACAACCTCTGATGGGTTCGAGGTGGTGCCTGCGGTCTGTGAGGGAGTTCCATCGGAGCTGAGCGAGAGGCGACCGTGTCGTCCCGCGTGATGGGGTCGACTTGAGTCGGTCGGTCCACCGTTCTCCTCGATCTCCTGAATGACCTCGGGCACGCCGGAGCTGCGCCGGCTGTCGGCGAATTGACGCGGCACCGGCAGGCTGATCGAGTTGAAGAAGTTCTCGTCGACCGAGTCGCGCCGCGTGTCCGGCAGCGGCGAGATGCAGGTCAACCGGGACGTCTCCATCGTCGGCGAGATGATGTTGATCGGTGGAATGATGCCCGACGGCAGTGGCGAAGTGCACGGGGTCGAATCACTCGATGTCGTCGTCGGTATCTTGAGCGCCTCGAAGGGAGTGATCGAGAGCTTGCGTTGGTAACGCTTCGGCCGGCCGGGTTCCGAGTGCTCGACCACGTTGTAGATCGCTCGCTTGACGCTGTTGGCGCGACACTGGAGCGCCTCCTTCTCGTTGGAGCGCAGCGAGCGGCTGTTGCGGCGCTCCTTCGAGTTCAACTGGTCCTTCTCGGTCTTCTCCATCGACACGTTCGAATTACTGTCCAAGAAAATTAAAGAAAAAATATGGGGAAATTAAAATTGATTAATGGTTGCATGACAACGAGTCGAACTCACAGCGATGGCATCGACGACATGGTCGGCGAGCTGCTGGCAATGATGCTCGAGATGGTCGAGAGCAGGTCGTCGCCCGAGTGCTCGCCGGTCTCCTCCTCCTTGAGGGCGTCGAGCAGCATCGCGAGCTTCTGTCGCAGAATGTCCGACTTCATGTTCAGCTGCTCGTCGTCCTTGCGATTCTCACAGATGCGAACGAGCAGCTCGTCGATCGTCTCGCAGAGCGTCTTCGTCGATGTGATCAACGTTTGGGTGTCGTCGGTCTCGACAATCGAGCGGAGATGTTGATTCGCCGATGTCACCATGCCGGTGAGGAGAACCTCCTGCGCATTCGAGAGCGACATCTTGGGGGTCTTCGGCTGCACGGCGATCGCCTTCTCGAAGACCATGATGCTCCAGCGGTCGAGCATCTTCGTGCTGGCCGACTCGTAGCGCTCGAGGATCTGCGGCAGGTGGGCGTCGTCGTCGCACGAGGAGCCCCAGCCGAGGACGCGCGCCAGATCGTTGCCGGTGCCCAGCGGCAGCACAGCCACCTGGCATTGTTTCTGCAAGGATCAGCCGCCAAAAAGAATTGTTATCATTCAAATTTCAATTGAAAAATTAAAGAATTAGAAAGAATTTTTTTTTAATATTTAAAACATTATTTTTATAAAATTGTTAGTGATTTTTTGTTTCGATAAAATTGTTATCGATTTTTTCCGATCAACTTGATCATTGAAATTAAAAATTTGTACCACATTTCGATCTATGTTTTATAATTTTTTGTCAAATTTTGTTCGATATTTTATAAATGAGATCTTTTTCAATCAAATTTTTATCGTTTTTTTCCGATCAACTTTTCATTGAACTTAAAATATGGACCAAATTTTGATTGATATTTTATAATATTTTGTTGTCAAATTTTGATCTATATTTTATAAATTATTTTTCTTAATTTCTTTTTCGGTTCGGTTTTGTACATATTTTCTGATAAACTTTTTGATATTTTAAATGTTTACCTAATTTTGAGGTTGATATATTATTTTGTTACCAAATTTTGACCGATATTTCATATATATTTTTTAGAGATTTATTCTTGGTGTATTTTTTATTGCGATGAAATTTATATCGATATTTTTCGATCAATTTTATATCGATAATGTAAAAAATGATTAAATTTTTATCGATAATTGTCGATATTTTTGGATCAATTTTCTATTGATAAGGTTAAAAAAAATCGATTAAATTTTGATCGATATTTTTCGAATTCAATACATAAACCAAAGGAGATGATAACGATTAAGTAGACTCACGTGCATATTGAATCTATCGATCTCGCTGAGAACCCAGCCGACGGAGCCGTCGCCGGAGCACACGAGGATCCGGAACATGTCGAAGTGCCGGAAGAGCCGCAGCCCCAGACTGGGGCCCGTCGAGATCAGGTCGAAGACCTGGGCGGGGTTCAGAAGCTGCTTGAAGCGGCGCAGAAAACTTCACGCCCTGGTTGTCGCCCGACTTCGAGTTGACGAAGACGAGCAGCGGCGAGAAGTTGCCCTTGGGGCTGGCCACGTCCCAGGCGTCGTCGTTGCCGATCGAGTGGACGCTGGTCGGCGGCACCACCGACAACTTGGCCGGCCCGATGGGGCAGGCCACCGACATCTGCGGCCGACACGCGACGTGCACCGTCTCGCGACACCAGAGGCAGCGCCAGTCCTGCAGGCGCAGCACCGAGCCGCACGTCTTCTTGCAGATGGCGCAGGTCGACGACACCGGCAGGTTGCCCTCCATCCACTGGTGCGGCATGATGATGCTCCCGTCGCGATCCTCGATGATGTCCTTCCCGACACTGGCCAGCGTCGTCCACTTGCAGTTGGCGATCGCCTTCGCCGCGCAGCGCTTGTGCACCTTGCACTTGCAGACCTCGCACGACAGCCCGTGCGACGTGACGCCCGAGAGCGCATCGCGGCAGACGTTGCAGTAGGTGGGGCGGGCGTGGGAGGTCGCGTACCAGTGGTGGTGGTTCGACAGGATGTCGTGGTGGTCCAGACCCGTCGACGACCCGAAGAACGAGTCGTTGCGGGCACGCGCCGGCATCGAGGCCGACTTCAGCGACGACAGCCACTCCTCCATCTCGCGGCGTGACTCGGCGCACAGCACCAGCGACCGCGTTGGGGTGATGACCTGAAAAGGGGGACGAAAAGAGAGAGAGATACTGTTATTAGGTCCCGAGATTGATGGTAATTGGGATTTAGGTGAATGAAATGGAAGCCTCTCCGTCATCGCCATCGCTTCCATCAGCCAGCCTGGTTGATGCCACGCGAAAGGCCACAGGTCAATCTCCCTCGATATCAGTGACCTGTACCTGAAGCAGTCAGGCGAAGAGATCGACAGACAGACATGGGGAGAAACAACGAGATGGACAGACGGATCTCCACAAAAACGCCACAGCTTCGGGAATTCGAGGATGCATCGCTCTCGCCTCCCTCGTGCCGAGCAGCATAATTAATTAATGTCGAGTGATTGCAAGTGCTTCATCCGATCTCCCCCATCATGTTCAGCCACCCCTTGACCCGGCAGTTTGTGGCCTCCTGGTGAACACGTCCGATATAAATTAGAACAAGTCGCCGTCATCGTCCGCCCCATGTCAGACCGGGGGACTAATTCCTGTGATGTGATTAACGAACATGACTCGCCATCGGAACCGAAACCGACATCGCCAGCCCCAACCTTGTTGACTTCGACATCGACCTCGTTGACTCGTCGTGGGTGGCGGAGATGGAGACGAAGGCGCGATAACGTATGTCGTGGCCACACTAAATGGGTTAGTCTTGTGGTCGGTGTGGTGGAAACTGCGACGATGATACGGGTGGCGAGGTCAGGCTTGAGCACCCGTGGCTTGTTCGATGCGAATTAATGGACAGGACATTAGCCTGTTACAGGCGGACATGGACATTAGGTTAGGGGGTTGAGACTGGGCGGAAATAGGACCATAAAATGGAATGATCAAGGGACGAAGCGAAGTCTGAAGAAAGGTGAAACTCAGTAGTCAAATCTGGGAGCAAAGGATTCTTGTATTAGTCGTATACAGGAATTATATACAATAGGATAGTAAGTTAATCAGTGGAAAGAGATGGAAATTTAATGACAATCGAGTTTCGTCACTCAAGGGAATATTCCAATTATTAATTAGTTCAACATGAATACTATTAATTGAAAGCCGTTAATAACATGAGGTAGTGAGGAAGAGTGGTATGAGAAAGGGTTAATCGAAGAGCGATTTTATTTACTGAGAGGGAAGAGGGATTATATTTCATGAGAAGGAGGTAGTTGCATAAGGAGAAAAGCAGGTCCCATGTGCATTATCATGATTGATAGTTCGTGACCGAATGTTCTGTGTAGATAATTCATTATTGATTTTCTCCCCAATGCTCTTCTGTACTAGCATAAATTCACATACGTGAGTAGTCATAAATTGTCAGAGGTTTAGTGAACGAATTTGTAGACCAAGCAATATCCTGTGATTGATAGTTCGTGTGCGATGGACATGAGGGTCGATGGTTTCTTGTTATCTTCGTTGACTGCTTTGTTTTCATTGTCCAACTGACTAAAAGCCACCTGACACATTGGTTAAATGAATATTACGTTATTCAATCAGAGACAATTGACGATAACTGCTTTACCATTCACACTCTGATGATATCTGAAAGCATTTGTATTGTCTCATTCTCTATGATGACACTTGACATATGATGACAAAATACTGAACAATGGTTGATTCTCTCATAATTAACTTATTCTATAATAAATCACATTTCGAAGCAGTGAAGCAATAAACAATGGTGTGAGAATGCGACATTGAGAATGCAAATTGATGGAAATGGACAGAAATCACAACAAAGATATATAGAAAGACAGAGAGCGAGGGCAAGTGCGGGAGACAGAGCGAGAAGATGGAGAGCATGTGCACGTGATGTAGATTCAAGTTAATCAATGCATGCATGGACAGCACTTGACATTGAATGACATTTGGTTCGATGTCAACGATGCTTGATCGACCTTGTTATTATTGATGCAGTCACTGTCAGTTGCACTTGCTCAAGTGTCCGGCTCATCGATGCCAAAGGTCATATCGGAGTAGACCCTGACGAGAGATGAGCACCTCAGAGTGTCAACCATACAGTGTTGAAATTTCATGGAAACCTCTTGATGGAACTTTTTGAAGTTTGGCATCACAACACAATTTTCACAAATTCAAACAGAGGATCCCTCAGGATGCTACATGCTATTTTCACCCGCTTCGTCTTCAGCACCGATGCATTCCTCGTCTTCAGCTCCGATGCATTCCTCGTCTTCAGTTCCGACGTGTTTTCGTTCCTTCATTCGTGCTCTTTGTCTTCGTTCTCGAAGGTTTCCTTCGTGGAAACCATCAGCAGCAGCAACAGAAGCCACAGCAGCATCGTCAGCAACAGTAGCAGCCTCGTGCCACGGCATATAAATTATTTATACCGACCTCCATCGCACGTTATGTTACGTTACGTTACCTTACGTCGAATACACTCACGTTGTCGCAACGTTGACTCGGCGTTGTTGTCTTTGCTGTCGCTGTGACATGCATTGCGATGACAACAAACAAACGAACAACATCTAAACATTTTAAAATTTCCAACTGAGCGAATATTTAAGTCAAACACACACCCACAAACATACAAATTCATGAACACCCTCACGAGCATGCCAACACCAACACACTCACATACACGCTCACGTGTCTTAGCGCATACATCTATGAATATACTAACGCTTATGCATAAACACTCACATCACCAAAAAGCCGAGTAATCCTTGAAACCGCTGAGTAGTCCTTGAGCGCGAAAGTTATGAAGAGAATGAGGGACAGAAAATACATTGGGGACGAGTAAAAGAGCAGTGTGAAGAAGAGAGAGGGTGAGAAAGAGTGTGAGTGAGAAAGAGTGTGAGTGAGAAAGAGTGATATTGAAAGGGAGAGAGTGAGAGGAGGAGTGAAAGAGAGAGATGGGTGGCAGTTTGAGTGCGCATTCGAGGTGAAACTTATGACGAATGTTGCCGTAGTTTTCACTTGAAATAAATATTTACATATATGAAAGGATGAAAATGTTGTTGTTGCATCAGGAAAGCAATGAAGACAAGATGTGACCTTGTTTTCACAAAACGACCTGATCCACTCAGTTTCTTCCTGGGCGAGGACGAAGGAGAGGAGTAAATGTGAGAAATATTAAATGCTCAGCTTTCAGTCATTGAGAATACATCAGAGTCAAGAGTTATTTTTTAAATATTTATACATATGTTCAGGAAAAATAATATTTGATTTATGAAATTTACAAAACATATAGGTATACATTTCTGTTTTCGCAAAAAAACATGTAAATTAATTATATTTCTAAATACTACAAATTCAGATTAATCAATTTGATATAGAGATATACATTTTTGTTTTTATTTTGTTTTAAATATGTAAATTAATTTAAAATGTCAGATCAATTCTATTGTGAATTCTATTTCGGAATTTTGAAGAATGAGAAGCAATACTAAAACAATAACAATGAAACAATAACAATGAAAACGATAACGATAAGAATAAACTAAACATGACAATAAAAACTATATCAATTCCCGTAAAAAACAATAACATAAAAAACCAATGAAAATAATGTACAATAAAAATACAAATACAAAAAATACAACAATAACAACAAAAATAATAACACCTACACAAACTATTTAAACGAAATATATACACAATCAAAAAACAGCAAAATCAACTTTAGTATCCGATTATCGATGCATGTGAACTTTCACAAGCAGACAAAACTCACACAGCGAGACTAAAACTATCAAACACACACACACACCCATGAATATATGCAAAATATCACACATACATACATGAATATCTACATACTAACACACACACTCTCCACTCTCACCATAGACAGGAGCACAGCAAACTAATGGCTGGAGTAAAAATTCCGCAGACAATTGCTTTTTTTATTTGATATTTATTTTTTTCCCTCATTTTTTGCGGTTTTCTCTTTTTTTTTCCTCGCTTTTTAACATTCGTGCAATGTGTTGCATGACATCATGTGTTGCTCCACTTGCAGCAAGGACGATGCACGGAGGAGGCGGTTGCAACAAGGACAATGCAATTTTAATGCAATAAACACGTCGGTAGCACGTTTGGGTGCCGCTTCATTTTTCTTGAATTTTTTCCATTTTCACTCAAGTTGTGTGTTATATATTTATTTCCTTCATCTTTAATATTGCATTATTTTTAATTTCCTTATTTTTGTTCATGTACTAATTTCCTTTTATATATGTGTTTTCTTCATATTTAAAACTAGAAGACTCGAAATGAATTAGTCTTAAAGTGCAGTTATTATAGAAAATAAACATCAACATCCACATTATAATTAAGTTGATTGTGAATTGCAAATTTCCATTAGTCCATTAGCGAACGAGAACCCTAGTATCGTATTAAAATTTCCCTCCGTCATCATTGCTTAGCATTATCGTGTCCTTGCCGATGATTACGAAAAACACCTTGAACACCTCTTCACCGAATAATAAAAACAAAAGGGACCGACTCATCTAATTTCTGCTCCATTACCATCCATACCTCAGTTTTTATCCCATCGATAGAACTTTCCCCCTGGTTCATCTCTAATTCCCGCGTGACATTTTGAATATAAATCAATCGCATCGCCGTCGACCATCATCGTTTCCATCATCCGTGGCCCTTGTCTCGGCATTAAAATTCATCAGCAGATCCCAACGAGACTTCGACCATGGCCCATCGTCCATCGAATCATCCCTTAATCCGAGAGGACCTTCATGAGGTCCATTAAAGGTTCGGCATGGAAATTAAATTAAATTAAAATAATAACGACGACGAGAGCAACAATAATGGAAATGATAATGGACGAAGCGGGACAGACGTGGACTGGATTTTAAATGGATTGGCGACCACTCAGAGAATTCGATGAATCAGGTGGGCACCAAAGGTGGAGGATGAGGTGAAAGAGGACGATGATCTATTGTAGAATTTTATTTTTCAAATTAATTTGATAAAATCATGCCTTTGAGGTGGAAAAAGCGATTATCATAGGAAATTACTTGACCGTTACGATGGTGAAAATATAATTAATTGGCGTCGGACTCGGTCGTGAACTCCATCGAGACTTCGTGGAAGACCAAAGAAACCGAGTGTGAGAGATAGTAGTGTGAGGGAGGGAGAGGGCTGAAGGTTGCGAAATAAATTGTTTGGTCATGGTATGGGCGGTTGGGTTCTGAGGAAAATGGGTTGGGGTTTCAGCTGGAAAATTTCATTAATAAATATAAATTGCAGCGCTCGCGATGAATGGCGGGCTTTCGAAAAAATATATATATCACTCATACGCCTGGGAGAAGTTCTCGAAAGCGCGTCACCGAAAGTCAGAGGTCCTTTCGCAATTTCGAGCTCATTCTCATTACGCTTTAATAGGACTTCTAAATGACTTTGTTCCCTGTGCTACAGGGTCCTGATCCGAAGCGTGAACCTTGGACTTGCCATGGTAAGGCTTTTTAATTTGGCAAATGTTGCTCGACTAAGTTCGCAAGAGCCCAGAGAATCGCTCCCCTTTGTTGCCTGCGTAAGCTAAGAGCTTTATTTTTTATGAGCCAAACTTTGGCATTGCTTCGTTCGGGCCGAGAGCGAAGAACGACAGCACGTAAATTGACTGGAACATACTACGGCCCCCCTGACCAGCAGAGGCCTCGCAGGAATGGATGGGAAATGGAGAAAACATGATTCTGGAAAACAATTTAGAGGCTTCCACCGAAAAGTGAAACGTTCGCTCGGTTCAAGGGTCACGGTCGACACCGAGAGAGAGAGAGAGAGAGAGAGAAGCTGTGTGAATTTCGTATTTTGCCAAGGTGTATTCATATACAAACACAGCATGCCTATACACACACACACACACACACATTATGTCTGAGTGCCTGATGGACGAAAAGTCGCATTCAAATGAAAATATATGGCCTGGAGCAGCAGCAGAAAGAGCAGCATCAGGTGTTTCGTTGCCCTGTCCTCGCCAGACTGAGGCAATAAATTATCCTGGAACACCCGAAAGATCGATGGATGAACTTTTGGGTTTAGAAGCCTCGGACAGAACTGAGTTTTGGAAAGTAATCGTACCTTCATTAGCATCGCTCGACTTCGACGAATCTCAATCTATGCGGTCATCGGCTTATCATCCCCTCAATTCCTTGTCCGATCTAAATCGAAGAGAAACGTGTTTATTTTAACAATATGGAAAATCGCATCAATCTGCTAATTAGTGGGATGGTAGAAAATTGCTGGTAATGCGGCGTTAATGAAGCCGATGTTGATGGTTGTGTTCTTATTGTTGTTGATGTTGATTTTCTTGATGATGCCTGGAGCTTGTTCAGCTACAATTATTGCTGAAGCTGTTGCTGTTGGACGAGACACCTGCTGCAGAAGACCTTCCTGCCTTTAATTAAATGTTAATGTTCGTCTCCTTGAAGGGAATCTCGTCGTGATGGCTCCTTATTATGGAATTATTCGTATAGCAGGTTGTTCAAATGCACTCAGACATTACTGAGGTGAATCGGATTGCACTGCAGTCGGATGGTTGGTTGGAAGGTCAAATTGTGCACACGAATTATTATAATGAGGCTTCTTATGTCTTTCACTTCTTGGTGGCAAATATCACACATATGACCATGAAGGCGGATTATGAAAGCATCATGATATTAAATATTTTATGAGAGATGAAAAAGGATAATATGTTCATTTATATTAAAGAGCAAGACGTGTTTATGTCACTGGATGTCATCGGTTTGAGAAATATATATATGTTTATTATGGATGCTATTCCAAGAATTCTCATATAAAAAGCTTTTAAAAACATCAGAATAATCCTTTAGCCTTTGGAATGACTCTCGACCGCAGCCATTAACATTTTCCCAATTTCCACATTTATTCAGCATTTTCCTACCACCTCCACCCCCGCCCTCACTAATAGATTGGTTTTAATGCCGAACCAGATGCCAACGACTACTAAAAAAAAATATGTTAACGTAGTATTTTCGTCCTTATTACAGGTGTTAAAAAAACTCACATAATCCCGGCGCTCGATTTCTCTCTACCTTTTTTAAGAGACATTTATGTGAAGGGTTATAATTTATTCATGTTATTTTTGTTGTTGTTTTTGTCACGTGCTTTTAATGAGAAGCAACTTAGTGTTGCTCGTCAACTTTGGACATTTGCGAGACGACATGTCTGTCGGTGATATAAGCGACACCTTCTCCAGCAACAACAGGTATTAGCAGACAAATATAAGGACTAGATCCATGTCCTAGTGAAGGCCAATGGGACAATTGGTGGAGTGGGTAATTGTGTGAAAGTTTTTTTTTTACTAAAAAATTGCAAATTCAAAATTATCAAAAGTTTCAGGTTAAAATAAAATAGAAAAAATTAATTTATAAAAGTTAATATCAATATCATTAAAAGCACAAGAATCTACAGTAAAAATAGTAATAGAAAAATAATTAAAAAGAAAAGCATTTAAGGGACAAAATAACAATTCTTTAAGAGAATAAAAAATTATAGAATTTTCCAAAATCCTAGGAAATAGCAAAAAAACTATTAAAATTTAATACAGGAAATATTAAAGTATTAGAATGAATCTGACAATCATAATTCAAATATAAGACAGAAGCGATTGGGAGGAATTAATGAAGAGAACAAAACGCGACAGCTCGCGATTAAAACGTGATCGTTTGACCTTAAAAGTTCCCGAGCTCCACGTCTGAGATTTATACGAATTACCAGGAAATGGAAAGAGACAGGGCATGGAAATGACAGTGAGGGAGAGAGAGAAAGCAAATGCCGAGATTCTGTTTATGAGAGAAGAACGAAAAATAATTTAGTCATCTGCTAATCATAGTGGATGACTGTCGGAAATAAATCTATGAGAATTAAATCTTCAACTAGCAGCTGCCATTGAGAGTCCAGAGAAATACCTTGGAGGAGAAAGAAATAACAACAGAAAATAAGAGTATAATCAGAGAAAGAGCAGGAGAATGGGAAAAATATGAAAGTAATTGGAATAAGTTTCGTTATCATGTTTGCTGCAGGCAACATACGCCCACGTCCCCCTCTCCGATGATGACTAGAACTTTTTTCGAGAAATGATAACCAACAATTTTAAATATCACACAACACAATTTGGGTAAAATTCTAAATATTTGAATATCATATATTAAAATGTTTGGTAATATAAAAGAAATAAAATCATTTTTTTGGTTTTAAAATTCAGAAATACTGTTTGACTGTTTGAAATTTGTGAAAATCTAAAGATCTCTGGGTTTGATTTTAATCTGTGTTTCGAGGGGACGGACGCGATTTTAATGCATCGCCGCATGCGGATGTCGTGCGTGAAATGTTCAAATATTTTCAAGTGCCTCGAGGCGATGTCTTGTCTGCTTATGCTTCTTCCTCTTCTTAATATTTATTGTTGTTTTTTGTTATTTTTGTTGTTGTTGTTAATTTGTATTCTTTGCATACTCATCGTGAGATGTTTTCCACATCAACTGCGAGGATAAAAGACGTGGCCTCGTTCAAGCGATGCTCGTTCCCGAGGTAAGCCTGCATATCCGGATCCTGCGGCATCAACGCTCACTCACACACACACACGCAAGCAAGCACGCACGGAGAGTCAACAGCGAAGACAAAAAAAACAACATCAAGAAGAGAAACAGCAATATGATCTCTCCCTTTCACTCCATCCCACAATGCGATACTTTGCGAATGTTTCGCTTGCGATAAACTCAACCATAAAGCCCTATTTGTATGAGTGCGAGTGTGTGTGTTTGTATGTATGGGTAGGAGTGAGTATTTGAGTGTGAATGTGTGAGTGTTTGGTTTGACTTGTATTCATAAATATTGTTCTTGCAATTTGAACGAAGTCGGAGATGTGTGTATTCGCGATTTTCGAATTGTATCAACGATTACTTCGTATTTTCATTTAATTTGCATTTGAATTTCTCGTTCTCTTACTGTTTTCCTACGCTTGTTATTGTTGTTTGTGTGAAAATAATGAAGATCTAGAATTCGTTGAAGAATATGAGAAATAGAAGAATATCCGGCACTTGCATCGGATTTTCCGCTTTGTGGTTTTTCCCTCAATTAAACATCGTCTTGTGTAAACTTCTTAGGAAGTATTCAGTACGTAAGCCATCATTTATAATTCTCTCATTGTAATTTTCCGTGAATTCACTCGACCCCATCAGCAGGAATTCACTAACTAAACCTCAACCCCTTTCGGCCGCAACTACTCAACGACTGGCCGACATGTTTAAAATCCATCCATTAATATTAAATGCAAACCCTGAGTTTACACGGAAATTACAACGGACCCGATCGAATCCTTCCAATTCCCCATTGATTTTCTCTTTCATTCTTTCGATTCCCCTTCATTCCACTACCTGCTCCTCATCATTCACTTCTGCCTTCTCTCTTCTTCCGCTCTCAACACTTTCACCACGATAACTTTTTCGCATCAACATTTCCATCGCCGAAAAGAGGTTTCCATTTCCGTTCTGGGCATTTCCGTTTCACGCTCTCGCTCTATTCCATCATTCTCCCCTTTTTCGAATGCTCACTGTTTCTCGCTTACTCACCCTTTCTCACTCTTTATCGCTTTCTCACACTATCTCGCTCTCTCACTCTGATTTCAAATTCTCTCTATCTCTCTCTCTCTCTTTCTGGTCATCCCCTTACATCGTATCTTGTGTTAAGTTTCGTTCATCGGCAGAAACTGAAATCGTTTCCACGTCATTGGAGACGATATCTTTTTTTTCTGGCATTTTCTTCTCGTTTTCCGTTTAATTCTCATTCTTACTATCATTTTCTTTACCTCCCTACATGTCTTTCTCTTTCTACTCAGATTGTTCAATCAATTTGTTGTTGCGTATTGAATTCAACTCGTGTGCCCAGAACTTTGTTAAGAATTCCTTTGTTTTTCCTCCCCTTTACTTTGATCAAATATTCCTTTATTCCTTTTCGTCTATTAAAAACGTTTCATCGATTCACACTCGATTCGTCTCATTGGTTGATTAATTGTTTTATTAACAATTGATTAATGTTCGATGCTCGATATTTCAATTATTTCATTATCATTATTATTGCATTTCCTCTTATTGTTTTCTATTGTTATGTTTTATTGTTTTCTCTTGTTATATTTTATTGTTTTCTCTTGTTATATTTTATTGTTTTCTCTTGTTATTATACCCTACACCCTGTGGGTAAGGGTATATTCATTATACCCTACACCCTGTGGGTAAGGGTATATTCATTTTGTCCTTCCGTTTGTAACGCATTAAAGGAGAGGTCGTAGGTATGGAAAAGTATATATATTCTTGATCAGCGTCACCTCCTGAATCGATTTAGCTATGTCCGTCTGTCTGTCTGTCTGTCTGTCCGTCTGTCTGTCTGTCTGTGTGTCTGTGTGTCTGTCTGTGGAAATAGATTTTGTGAAGAAACGGTAAGAGATACTGATTTGAAATTTAGGATTTAGTATTTCTATATTAATAAGCTACTTGTATGTAAAAATGGGCGTATTCGGTCAACGGACACGCCCACCTCCCATATAAAGCAATAGGTTTATATGGCATATCTGGTGAACTGTGGTATATATCGGGATGAAATTTTATGTGTGATCATGTATCACCGATACAAGCTCACGTGCAAAAAATGGAAAAGACCGCCCATCGGACACGCCCACCTCCCATATAAAGCAAATGGTTTATATGGCATATCAGGTGAAATATGGTATATATCGGGATGAAATTTTGTGTGTGATCATGTATCACCGATACAAGCTTACATGCTAAAAATGGAAAAGACCGCCCATCGGCCACGCCCACCTCCCATATAAAGTAAAAGGTTTATATGGCATATCTGGTGAACTATGGTATATATAGAAATGCATTTTTATTGTGTGTGATACGAGGTTATAATCCGAAAATGGATCGCCCAACGCACACGCCCACCTCCCATATAACTATAAAGTTCAATATGGGTTAACTGTAACATATATCGGTATGATATTTTTTTTTTGTTCGATCAAGTAGTATTACTATGACATCACATGACCGAATTTTGAATATATGGTAAACCATATAGACAGTTGTTAAATTAAATATTACTACTATGAGTTCCCGTGAATCAAATGGGAAAATAACTCTTCTTTATTGTTTTTTGCTATAATAATTGTTGTTCATTGTTATCCATCGTTACGAATTTGTTAAAGTTAATTCCATTGTATGTGGTGAATAGGTTGAAAGAGCCCATTGTTCTCTATATATAGAGAGTTATGCGTGTTCGTGTTGTAGGTTGTTATTTTGTTTTAATTGTATTCAGCAAAATCGGTTCTTGATTAATATACAATATTAATAAATGCTAATATGCACTCACTATAATATGGGATATTGAAATTATTTCAAATGATTTCAGTTTGTATATTTTCTCAGGATTTAATTTTGTATATTTTCTCACAATTTAATTTTTAACATTCTCCCTGGAAATAATTTTTAGAAATTTTCCGGATTTAATTCTTGATATTTTCCCCATATTTTGTTATTGTGGTTATCATCCCAAGATTTAATTTTGTACATTTTCCCAATTTGTAATTTTGTACACCCAACTGCGTAGGTTCAAATAAAAAAGATAAATTTTCTTAAAATTTCATGAGGGTGGCAACGCTTTGACATACCTGAAAACTGTGATTTACGTTCTTGATGCTACACTCGGCGGTGCACAAGTCAGACAAATCGATCTCGTCGAAGACATCGCTCTGTAATGAAGAGAAGGCAAAAATAAATCCCAAATTAACATAAAATTTAGTCAAATTACAAAACAACAACATGACTATAAGGTTAGGAGAATATCAATAAAAGAGAAATCGGAGAGAAATTTTGGTAGATGGAGAAGAAGATGAAGAACTTTTGCCCCCCGGCTCACAGGCTAAGCAGCTTAAGTCCTCGACTGCGATGTGTTTGCTTTTAATTAAATATTAAATTTGAAGCTCAAATAAAATCATCCGTTCGAGTGCTAACATCGAAATTTTTGGCGACGCAAAATTGGAGCCTATACAAATAGAAGGGGAAGCAAGAATGACAGTGAGTGAGGGAGAGGGAGACAAGAAGGGTTCGAAGAATTGACATTGAGTTGTGGCGTAAAATCTAAAGGTTTATGGAAAAGATTTTAATCTATTGAGATAAAATAAAAATAAATAGATATCTTAATAGATACTATAACATGGAAATAGCTTAATGGAAAATCAGATGGACGAAAAAACAAGCTATTAAAGAGGGAGGAAGAGCGAGAGGAAAATCAAGGTATTCCTAAAATTTCAATATACTACAAAATCAACAAAAACCGAATTCAATAACGAATATATTTAAGAAAATTCTCAGAATCAAGTTTATTATTCCTTCGTCTCTTTCTCCCCCATTTCATCGTTTTTTGTTCAATTTTTTTTCTCCTTGCTTTTCTTCTGTCTCATTTTATTTACAAATGAAATCCATGCAGCCGGCCTCGGGTTATTTTCTCGTTAAATAAAAATCAAAATACGAGATTTGTTCCTGCACCTTCAGCGTTCTTTCTTTCCTGCCTCCCATCTTATGCTGTCCTTCATCCACTATCTCTCTTTCTCTCTCTCCCTCTCGATCTGTAGCTATCTTTGTTCATGTTTGTGTGTGTGAGGGATAACTTTCCTTTTCGGAAATTAAAATGATTTTCTTTTCAAGTATTTACCCAGAGAGGAAAGACAGACATTGTCCTTTGTCCTCAGGCACTCGGGTATCTCATTCTCACTCACACTCTGTCTCACTCACAATCTGTCTCACTCCCACTATGTCCCACTCACTCTCTCACTCAATCTCACACTCTCTCAATCTCTGCTTGTTCTTCCGCTAGGTTTCCTTTCAAAAGTTAAATTGCATGCGGGTGTGTGTGTTTTTGTTTTCTTTGTTGTGTTTGTCTTTGTTTAAATGTCATGTAGTTGTTACCGTAATGTTTTACCATGTTGTTCTTCTAGTAGTCCTTGTTGGTTTTTTGTGATTCTTGTTTTTATGCCTTTCCTGCAACACTCAGAGTAAAAAAAACACAATGAAACAAACAAAAAATGAACAATTCTAGAAGAGAAAACAATGAGTTGGTGCGAGAAAGGGATAGAAAAGGTGAAACAAAGAAGTAGAAAAACCACTAAAATCTTGTATCGTTAACGGCAATTGGACGTAGCACAAACAAAGCGGAAAATGATCAAGTTTTTATTGAGACAAATTAAGAACAACAGTGAAATCAATACAAGAACATACTAATTAGACCAAAGAAATAAAAAAGAGTTTCCTTATATTATTTTCCAACATTCGCCAGATTTCCAAAAAAACTGGTATTGGAAAACTTTCCGACGGAAGTTGATAAAACTTTCCGACGGAAGTTGATAAGGTGATACCTTGATAAATCTATATTCGAGCCTTTATGAAACCATTATATTACTCTTAATTCCCTTTCACTTTTACCATCCCCGACAACCGCAAATCCTTGAAAGCAGCTCCGAATAAGCTGAATGAAAAACCCTTTGCATGCGATTTCAAAGCTGATCAACGGACAGACGATGACTGTCAAGGCGACTTAAGGAGTTCATAACTTTCGAGCCCAATCCAACTACCCAACTATCTTTCGCAATCCAACTATCTAACTATCCATCTATCTAACTACCCATCTATCTAACTACCCATCTATCTGACTATCTAACTTTCGAGGCTGCCCTTGATGAGAAGAACTCTCGAGGACAGACCGCACAGCACTCAAAAACTCCTGCCACAGTCAGCGAAAGTGAGCCAACTAAATAATAAATGCGAAACATTTGAGGGAGAACTTTCTCGCTTTCAGTTTCAATCAGTTCCGATACTCAACTCCTGTCAGAGTTTGTTATTATTTTCACTTTTCACACCCTCACCCTTAGTCGTAATCGTCTCACGCTCGTCCTTTTCGTAGACTCGTCCATACACTCTTCCCTTCCATATACTCTTTCCCCTCACACACTTTTCAACCGTATACACTTCTCCCTCTCACACTCCCGTCCCTCTCACACGATGTGTGCGTGTTCACGTGATGCGATGGTCGATTGATGTCGATTCGATTTGATTGTCATGCTTTTCGAGAAACATATTCTCGACTTGGCATCATCATAAAGTTCGCTTGTTATTGTTGGTCTTAATAATGTTGTTGTTGTTATTTTGTGACTTCTACGGATTTGCATAATTTATTTGAAAAAAAAAACAAACACAGACGGACACTCAAACAACGTGTGCGTTTGTCTGGTGTTGAAAGCCGTCAATCGATCCTTCGTCGAGCACGATTGCTCCACTGTGCTTCGAAGTCATGAACAGAATTTCCATCGTTTTTCTTATTTTCTTCTCACGTCCTTCGTCCCGGTCCTTTGTCTTTAATCCTGCGAGGTGAGAAGAACCTTGGGAAATTTTCTAGGGAATTTCCCTTATGTTCGTCTCGGCTGCCAGTGAACGGCAGTGATTACAAACGTGAATAAAAACAAAAACACGAATAAAATAAAAACGTGAGTAAGTAAAAACAAGAAGAGGAAAAAACATACACGAACAATGATTTCCTTTGCAATAATTTTCAATTTATAAAGTTTGCTGAAAACGGAGAAAAGATGAAAATTCAAATGGAAAAAATTCGCCTTCGGGGAATAGCGAAAAGGGAGATAATTCAAAACCAAAATTGAAAGCATAAAATATTGCGAAAAAGTTGACGCAAAATAATTTCAAATTAGATTATTTCGGTTATTGTGGAATATTTTTTAGGAGGCCGAATTTTGTTTTCGTTTTTTTGTGCAAAATCCATTTAGATACATATGTATATACATATATACATATGTACATATGTATGAATGTATGTAAAAGTTGTTGCAAAGAAAAACGATAAAACAGAAAATCAAAATGGAAATGAAAATAAAAAGTAATAAAAAAGCGAATAAATGAA
Source organism: Coelopa frigida (assembly GCA_017309665.1). NCBI lineage: Eukaryota > Metazoa > Arthropoda > Insecta > Diptera > Coelopidae > Coelopa > Coelopa frigida. The sequence goes on along the minus strand of CM029561.1, from coordinate 36,696,306 downwards.
ATTTAGAACTTGATTTCAATGCTGAGTCGCCGATGGTAAGAAGGAAGGACGAGAAGGAGGATGTCCATAGTGACGTCATCGAACCAGTCACTCACACTCACACAGCAACACCGACTGACACAGGAACATTGTGCTTACACCCGCAGGACTCGTTCGTGTTCCTTCGGATCGTCTGCTTATCTTTTGAGAGCCTTCAATACAAACGGTTCCGGCATGTGTGTATTCATGCGAGTATATGAGTGTGTGTGCGTGTGTGGATGTATGTCTGAAGTAATGCATATAAATCGAAAGAAGAATCAAGGAAGACCTCACCACTGATGTAATAAATCGATATCCTTAGACACTCACACACACACACACACACAGACTTTTCATTCAGTTGAAATGAATTGATATTTGAGGGAAGTCTAAATAAAAGCAGAATTCATTTAATTGAAAATGACAAATCCAATTAAATGCATTGTTTATTCCATGTAAGACTTTGTCCCAGAACCCATTATAAACACATCGAAATTCCTTCGAATTCTATATGAATTCAATGAATTCTGTGTAAATAGGAAATATCCAGATATACAGGGCAGACATTATTCCTCGAATACATCGGTTAGTCATAATATTCTGATAAAATACTCCGAATTCCTACGTGCGAATATACTATTCTTGGGTTAGTCATAATATTCTGATAAAAAACTTAGAATACCTACGTTATCTCGTTATAAATTATATGCTTAGGTTACTTAGAAAAATTTTATATACAAGGATTCTCACAATCCCAAACATCACCAGTACTTTCGACCCAGACAGACAATCGATATTGCGGGTTTTGTCTAAAAGTCACATCAAATCAAATCAAATTCAAAACCAAACATTGACCGGTCCTTGGGGTTTTTGTTTGATGTTGTTGGGACAACCTTCTTTATCTCTTTCACTCTCATTCTCCACTTACTCCTTTCTCTATTTCAGCCTCTCTCTCTCCTTTCTGTTTGGTTTGGTTTTATTCTTCGTTAAACTCAGACCCTTCTCTTTGTTTGTTCATTTAGACATCGTTTTGCGTAGCTAATTTTTGTTCTTTCATGCAAATATTTTCATATATCCTTCTCTGTATCTCTTTCTCTCTCCAACTCTCTGTGTCTGGCTGGTTTAAAACCCCATAGGAATTTCCTTTGATTTTCTGATTACGAACCCTTCACGGTTCCCATGGGAGCTGTTTCAAACTAAAAATGAGAGAATGCCTCGTAAGAAATTGACTCGAGCCCAAGTTCAGGAAAGCCCATGCATGAAGTTTTCCTGATTTACGTTGAACGTTCTCGATGGAAAACATTACCATCGGAGGATAATTCAGAAACCTACCGATGATGGGATTCGTGGGAAATCAAGTCAAGAGTTTTGAGGAAGATGTTCTTGAAAAACCACTTGTTCACAGTGTTAAGTGGGGATTTTGTGAAATTCTGACATGGCTTATAGTAATGTATTAAAGATCAAAATAGTTCTCTTTGGTGAAAATTCTGTATATGAAAAATTCGAAACTATTCACTGAAACTCTATAAATATAGAAGAGAAGTGTTTTCCATTATGTTTGTTTTTTTTTTACCTTACTATCCATAACACTAAAAGCTTGTTCTATTCTATTCCTGGCCAAACAACACGATTCCAAAACTAGGAAATAATTCAAAATGGCTTTGTGTCTAAGTCACATTCTGTTCGGGAAGGCCGACGAAAAACAAACGCAGGATAAGAGGAAAAAAATCGAACTGCGAATAGTAAAAACATTACACACAACATGTTTGTATATTTTTTCTTTTTACAAACTGCTGAAAATCCGACAAGGCTTAACACGATTTTTTCCCACTGTTCAATGTTCAGCAAAAAAGGCTGCAAATCCTACAAAACTAATGGATATCCCTGTGTGCGTGTGGAAGGCAGTCAGTGGAGGCTGAGAGAGAGAGAGGGAGAGGAGAAAATATTAGTGTGAAATAAAAGTGTTATTGAGATGTCACACACACACACAGATACACCTACACATACGAGAGCCTACAATCATTCGGCGGTGTTGTTAATTGATGGCGTGTGCATGTGTGTTGGAGCATGTTCGTGTGCGTTTGTCCTTATGGCAAAAAGAGGATTCGGTAAGGATTTGTGGGTTAGTTTTCACCTCGGCAGCAGTGTTCATTAATTTTGTAGCCACAGGGAGATTTCGGCTGACAGAAAGAACGAGAAAAGAGGATCGTGTGAAAGAGGGTGAGAGGATCGAGTGAAAGAGGGTGAGAGGGTAGTAAAAGTGGGTGAGAGGGTGCTGAAAGAGATACAGAGGTGAGTTGTTGCAGAAAACCCCACTGAGCTCGTTATAACTGACATCCTGTAGTAAATCATTTAGTCAAACTGGGAAGAAAATACGTTGAAGGACGACGAGTGAGAAAATAATCAAGAGGGAGAGAGCGCAACAGAGAGAGGGAGAGAGTAAAAGAGAGAGAGAGATATACGCATGTAAGCAAGAGAGCGACCACAGGGAGACAGGCATTAAATTGAAAAGTCAACTAGGGCATGTTGCAGAAAGTTTTCCGAAAATAAATTGTTGAAAATTCTGCAATTAGTGTCACAGCAGAATTAGCTGCTGTCATGTCGGAGACATACATCCGTGATCGCTTAGGAGAGAAACCAACAACTAGAACAACAATCATAAAAACAATAACCACATCATCGTCCTCGTCAACGCTGTAAAGGTTGGCACACCGGGGAGCGAGACAAGTCGATAACGAACGAAAAGTGCCGATGGCAGGATGCGTCGCACCAGGCGGCATTGCCACGCCCCCCACGCCTACTTCCTCACCATCAACCCAGACGTACGTCTGAACTTTAAAATAATTCGCCATAATTGCAAGCCAAGTGTAATGGCGAAGAGAGAAAACAAACAAAAAATATACACAAAATATTACAGAAGTTTAAAAATAATGAAAAATACCAATAGGATGAAAAATGAAATGGAAAATAATGAAAGTGAAAAATTGGAATGGAAAATTAATAAAAAACACAAATATAATGGAAAATATAATTGAAGTGAAAAAAATAATAATAACAAAAGAATACAACTCCATGAAAAATTTAAATTCTGAAAACCAAAGATTCCTCTATAGTGATGAAGTGGTAATAAAGAAAGTAAAAATTATAACGATAGCAAAAATTTATCATTAATTTCACTCAACACGGATATATAATGAATTTGCTTTGAGGATTCGGCACGCTTTTAAAATGCCATGACGACCTCCGGATGGATTATGGAAAGCAGAAATTCCTACAGGATAATTGAATCCTTAACGTTTGGTGCAAGGAAAATTAAAGTGAAAATGAAGCACAATTAAAAAAAATGTATATCAATTAAAAATAAATTAAAAATAATAGCCTTAATATTGATACAAGATATTAATTATTTGAATTTGATTTATTTACAACATTTTAATCAAATTACATTGTAAATTATTTAATATCAGTCAATTTTCTGATATCAGTAGGATATTTATATGTTTAGTACAGTATATAATATATACTATACATATATATAGTACATAGGTATTGAATTTTTCTATACAAACAATATTGAATTTAAGCAAAAGCATCCACCGAATGCAAAATCTTGGCGTGTGTCGGATCCTAAGCCTCTTAGGGAGTATAATTTAAATTACAACAAAATCTCGCAACCACATTAAACAAAACAGCCGAAAAGCAGGGCCGAAAACACCTCAAGGGGGATGGTAAGGCCAAAGAATCCCGATGGATTTTGAGGTCGAGATGGAAGTTGGGTAAATTTGGTGGAGGTTTAGTTAACAAAGTGTGGAAGGGGATGAGAATAGAAGGGCATAAGGAGGAGGAGAGAAGGAAAAGGAGTGGGGAAACAGGTGGAGTCGCAGAAGCTCTCGCATTAAGGTGGGAAAGGTAGCAGTCGAAGCACTCCATTATAGATTTTTGGATTTGTTCCTACCCTCTACGTAGAATATTTGTCCACATGCCATAAGATAAAAATTTAAAAAGAATATGAAATAAAGTGAACTAAATACCAATAATGGCGAGATGGAAATGCAGAAAAAAAATTAAATTGAAAAAGGTATAATAAAAAAAATAAAAAATAATTAAAATAAAAATAAAAAACCATATATGAGAACAAAACCGAAATATAGTAATACATGAAAATAACTGATTTGACATGAATTATAAAAATTTCTGTATCAATAATTTCGTCAGCCGAGATTCAATCAATCGCACGGTTCGTTGCACGGAAAATCCCAGCACGCGCCGCATATTAAAACCCCCATAGCGAGGGTACCCAGAGTGAATGAGACAGATAATAAATCTCACACAAAGGGCGTGACAAAATGGAGTCAATGGGCGGTGGATCGAATTCGATCGGATCGCAAGAAATAAAATGAGACGAGTATCTGGAGTGAAATGAAGTGAGGTGAAGTAGATTGAAGGGCGATGTGAGGTGGGTCGAAGGGCGATAAAGTGGGGTGTGGTGAGTCGAAGGGTACTGAAGTGGTTCCGTTGTTGTAATGGAAAGTGGGGCAAGGGGAGTTGAAGTGATATTCTAATTAATAGCAAGACTTTTACGACTTCTCTTAGAATTCCTTCGTTATTGAAATTCAATAAACATAATTTCCCTGAGTGGATTCTTATTCCTCATTCATTCCTTTAGCTCCTTTTTGTCTCCTCTCCCTAGAATTTCCAGGACTGTATGAGGTATGAGTGAAAATGCGAAAGAAAGAGGGAGTGATAGTGAAGAAGAAGAAAGTACGAGAAGAATTGTCAAATTTCCGGCCATCAGACGCCTGGCTCTTCCGAGTCCGGCCTCCAGGCTGTGTCTCGAACAAAGTGAATTTTTCACTCATTCAACGGTCCCTTTATCCGAATAAAAGAAAAACGAAATTAAATGAAATTACTGCAATTTCCTTCATCAATTTGTGAAAATCTTGTTCCTCCCACTTTTTTTTTTGTTGTGGTTTCTTCTGCATTTTTTTTTTGGTCTCAGGTCCATTTTCCTTCAAATCTTTCTTGTTGCTACATTTTTGTCTTCGTTTGTCTCTTGTTTCTTCGTTTGTCTCTTGTTAGTAATGTTGTTACATTGTTTTCTTTCCGCATAAATTTCTTCTTTATTCCACAGTCCGCAGTCGCTTTCAGTAAAATTTATGTTTTCTCATTGTCGTTATCCCTTCCTTCGAGTTTCCTTTTCGACAAGACACTTCCTTTCACTCTTTTTCCTTCTCTTTCTCTTTCTCCTACTCTTTCGTTTTCTTTTGCCCGGCCTTAATGCCTGGTTTTCTCTTGAGCTTCGGACTTCTTCAATCGTGCCATTCTCCTTTTTAATTCTCTCCTTTGATTTTCTCATAATTTTCTATCATAAACAGAAACTTGGTCCATTGAAATTGGAGGCAAAAGTTACAGAAACTAAAGTTAGAAACTATTTGGGCATTAGGGCATTAGAATTTATTGGCCAATTATAAACTTGTATAAATAGCCGTTAGTAAAATTCTTGAAATTTTAATGCCCTATAATAACTACAAAATGTTATACTATTAATAAATATCCTCCTAAAAAAAGCCCAAACTCGAAAATTTCCCTCCAACGTTTGCAACATAATTTTTCCACGAACTCTCCACTAATTCTGATCAATTGAAGGGTCGCAGTTTATCTTCGTCCGCCCAATCTTTCTCCAACACTCTCTCTCTCTCTCCATCTCTATATTTTATTCATAATTTTGATTTATTTTTTTGCGGCTTTTGTTTGCGGTCTTGTGAAGGATTCCACAAGAGACCGACAGTAATTATTGTAATTTTGTCCTTCCCTTCGGCCTCTTCTTCTTTGGATCCATCTGCTTCTGCGGCTTCCTCTTTTTCATCGACTTCCACTTCTTTCACTCCCTCTTTCTTTTCGGCTTTCCCTATCTTTTTCTTCTTCTCCATTGTCTTCATTACTTTCCTCCCTCTCATTTGGCCATCGTTTTGTGTGACTCGTTTTCAGTCTCATCCTCTGGCGGTTGAATTCCTTCCGCTCGTTTGACTTCCTTCCACCCCTCTTGCCATCCTCTCTCATTGTGAATGATTACTTGTGTATATATGTGTTTGTGTGTGTGTGTGTATTGAGGCCTTGCGGTGTGTGTGAGCGGTTCATCAATTATGCGACGTCTTCATTATTCGAAATGCTCGGAGTTCTTGGGATTTCCTAATATTGGGAGTCTTCGAAGTTCTTATGGGTATTCGAGAGGGTCTGAAAGTGAAGTTGGGGATGTTCAAAAGAGTAATGATGAAAGCGGGTGGGGATGGAGATGTAGACGTTTTCAACTCTAACGATTCTTCTTTATTTGTTTTACGGGAGGCGAGAAAAGACGAAAAACTTGCGGCAGCTGAAGAGCTCAAACTTTGAAAACGACAGGGTCGCGAGTCTTTTAATTGTTCCCCTATCTCCGCCAACCTCTGTCAACATCTTAAAAGAAGAAGAAGAAGAAATAAATCTCCAAAAGATCGTAAAAAATTATTTAATAAATTGTAATAGAGTCGACGATGTCAACGACGACGACGACGACAGCGAGACAATTTTTCGTTTGAAATTGAACTTGAAAACATTTTACAAAATTTAATTTCTCACTCAAGTGGTGTGAAATTACATCAATTTCTTTCCCATTCTATTGTGGAATTCTATCGTACATTTTTTCTATGTTCTCCTATTTGATGTTGTTGTTATAATTGTTGTTTTTGTTGTTGTTGCTGTGGTTGCCGAGACCCAATTAAAGGAGAAAACAAATTGAATTTCTCCTGGTGACACGTTAGCGATCGACCGATGTGGGTGACAAAGGTGAATGAGACACCGAAAGACAGTGGAGGATAGAAATGAAAATTAAATTAAATAAATAATGACTAAATTTCAGCAGGATGGGGGAGAGGGAGACCAAGGGCGGTGAAAGATGGGCTCCAAAAGGTGGATGCGGTGGAGAAGGTGGGAAAATACATTATTTTCCATTAGGTGAAAATTTCATCACCTTTTCCTAACACACGCACACACAGACATCTTCACCATCTACTCCGACACACAGTCGTGACACACTTACACTTAGACACAGGATACACCAACACACACACACACGACGACCTTCGCCCTCAGAAGCGTTTCGGCCTCGGGCTAAACTGGCGAACACTTACTTAAACGTATATTGAGAGATTTTCAAAGCTTTTCACGTAAAATTCGATTAGACCCTCAAACACACACACACACACACTCAGACACACTCACACCCATACCTCACGTTCACACAACCACATTTTAAAAGACTTAGGGTGAGAACAGATGAGACAAGGGATACAAGGGATAGTCTTGTTAGAGCGAGCGAGAGAAAGACAAACGAGCCGCAGACTCAAACGGATTTTTCAGCTTCGGGCCAACGCATTTCACTTGTCTGCGCTTCAGTTGATATAGCTTCCAGGGATTTTATTACCTCCTACCTTCGACCCCTTTCCACTTCCTCCTACTCCTACTCGTCCTTCTCACAACTACTTTCCTTTGAAATCCCCTTTGACAGGTCCTGAAATCCTGGAAAGTTACTCACTGTCTGTCTGTCTGTCTGTCGTAGACTGCGATAGAGAAAATTGAGTCATACCCTTAGATTTCTGTAGTTCTTGTTAATCAGTTTAATGAGATTGTTGTTGTTCTTCGTATGATTAATAAACGTTATGTTTTTGTTGTTCATATGATTATATTGCTTGAATGATTATGGATTATTGTGTTGTTATTGCCGTGACTTGTATTCAGTTCTACTTTTAATAAATTATTTATACAAATTATTATTCATTAACCTGATTCCGCGAGTTTCGCTTTACAATTAGGAACTTCACCGCTATACAAGCTAAAGGTGTGTCTGTGTCTCCATGTGTCTGTGTCTCTGTGCGTGTAGGCGTCTCCGTGTAATTGTTGTTCTATTTACAGGTTATTAACTTTCCCTCAGCATGCGATGAAACATAAAAATCCTCGACCAGCCAGAAGGAGGACTGTCGTGTGACAGTGTGAGTGTGATATATTTCTAAGTATACATTGTACATAGAATGGTGTCAAAGGTAATGAGAGGAAGGAGAGTTCTTTGATAGTTTTCCACACGCCGTGACGACATGGGTGGTCCAAGCAGGTCAATATAAGAAGTGGAGTCATGAAAGCGGGGGAAGGGTGGAGTTTGCATTAATAAACCAACTCATCTTTTATCCAAGGAACCCCGTCGAGAACAGAGTGGATTCCGGTAACCTGGGACTTGAATCGACGGTTGCTTGAATCGACGGTTGCTTGAATCGACTGTTGCTTGAATCAATTGGAGGTTGAATCGACTGTTGCTTGAATCGGCTGAAACTTTAATCGACTGGAGCTTGCAATCGACTGAAACTCGAACCGACAGTGGCCAAAATATTTCCATCTCGGTCATGTGGTTCCCGTGAACCGGAAAAACTCTCGCACGTGGACAAACCTTACGACAATGCCGTAGAGAGGGGTGAAAGGGAGACTGATGTAAGTGTTGTGAAAGAGAAACATAGAAGCCTATGTATAGACATTGATTGGATATTACCGAATCAGATTAGTTGAATGTCAAACGACGACACGATGAGACGACGAGTTCGATGGTAGTCACACGAATTCGAAGAAATTTTAATTGTGGACGCCGGAAGCTTAAGGCGACTTAACAGTTACACACACACACACATACATTCATGGTTAATTGGAAATGTTCAATATCGGTGTCTGTACGATATGTGGCCACTGTTGGATATCTTCATCTGGGTTGAACCCAACCGCTTACGACTGGGTCGAATGCGGTCGAATGAATGCGAAACCATTCAGACCGGAAATGGTTTTCCCAGAACTTCCGGCGCCATTGCCGGCCATCGGAGGTGCTGAATTTGCTATTGGTTAATGAACGACGACGACGACGATGGCAATGCAGGAAGTGTGACCGGAATGCAGGGGTGAGGATTAAAGTGAAGCAATATCCACACGAATCGAATTTTTCCCCCAGCGCTCATCACAGCTCTTCGCTGCCCGATGACTGACGTCAGAGGACATGGGACATGGTCGAGGGACATGATGGGTCGAGTGATATTCTGGGTTGAGTGACATCAGTCGAGTGACATTTGAAGAGGATCCTCTTGTCCAATCAACGTCCCCTCACTTCACCTCATGTAACCTCCCTTCATCCCACCCACTTCCCACTTCGACCTATCGACCTCAGTCCTTGTTGGCCTCTTGAGCTTCGGGCTCATCAAGATTCCCGGCTGCACTTCACGTGCAAATAAACAACTTCATTGCGGACTGTCGCTAGACCTTTCTTCCATCTCCTCCCCTTCTTATATTTTATTTATTTTCTCTCTCACACTCGTTTACCTTCTCGTTCGTCCTGCTGTCGACGGCAACAGCTTGCGCGCATCTTCAATGAGCTCAGGTCTAATGTCTGTTGTATGTCTGTCTGTCCTTTCTTTTCTATCATCCCGCCGTATCCTTAGCAATCCAATAGACACATGTGTGTGAGTGACATGTGATGTCTCGATGCATGTGTGTGTGTGTGAGTGGGGCGAATTTCTCTGAGACGTGGATTTCCATACGAAATTTTCTCTTTCTTCTCATTACTACTGCTGGTGTTTTCATCTCCATGTTTTTGTTATTGCTATTGTTGTTGTTGTTTATCTTCTTCTTGTTGTTGTCTTTTCTGCTTCATTTGCACTTGTGGAACCCAGATCAAGTCAAAAACTTTTTCTGTTCATCATTTTCTCATGAACTTTGAATGAATTTCATGTAAGTTTATCGCTGTCTCGCTCTGCCTCAGTCTGTCTCAATCGACTATGATAAACTGTCTCGTAGATTCTGATTGCAGGAGGAGGAGAAGAAGGCAAAGGATCTGTAACAAGTTTTCACAGCTTTCTCTACATCCTCCTCTCCCTCTCTCTTTCTCTTTCGCAGTCTCTCGTTACCCCTGTCGTTGTTTATTATTTACATCAGTATTGTTTCTATTATTTATTTATTTTCTTAGTAACATTTTTTGTATTCAGCTCATTGTTATTCTTTCTTGACTATTTTCTCTTTCGTTTTCTCCATGTTTCTTTTTGATTCATGTTTGATTTGTTGCCACCTTTGTTTGCTTAGTCATTATTATTGTTGTTTCATGATTATTGCCATCAGTTAAAGCAAAAGTTGTGGTTATTGTTCCAGTTATTGTTGTTGTTATTATTCCTGTTATTGTTGTTGCTGTTATTGTTCCAGTTATTGTTGTTATTATTGCATTTTCTTTCATTGCAAACATTTCTTCCCTTTGTTGCCTCCATTCAAATATCACGAAACAAAGCCACACAAAGGATTTTTCGGTCCATCTATACAAATGTCTGTCTATCTGACGTCTCCTGGTCCTTTGTGTGCTTTGTTCCCAAAAGCCCAAATGTCTTTCCGCGTTAACGTCAGTTTCTCCGGCCCTCATGACTTCCGTCTGTCCGTCCGATTGTTTCTCTGTGTACCATACACTTCTGGCAACATGGCTCAGATGTGGCCTTATTTCTACTTCAGACGTTTCAGCCAAATGTCGGAGAAGAAACATGTGCGGAATATTTTATGAAAATAATGAGACCATCAGAGAACATGGAACCGAAGTGAATCTCGTATTCATCATTCGTATGGAAATAGTAAAGAGTATGATTTCTTTGGAAATTACAAGAATAAATCAAACAATGGAGCAGAAGCGTAAGAAATTTTGATCTAAAGATATTAAAGTCTTTCCATTAGAAGGTATTAAAAACTTAACATTAGAAATTTTGAAAATCTTTCTATTAGATGGTTTGAAAATCTTTCCAATAGAATGTATGAAAACCTTTCCATTAGAAAGTATGTAAATTTTTCCATTAGAAGGTATGAAATAGAAGAATTTAGAAAACTTTCCCGTATAAGATATGGAACACTTTCGTTCCAAATGTAAAGAATTCTTCACAAAGATGAGATCGTTGTATTCTCTCTTTCTCCCTGTAACACAAAGACTAATTTATTATAATTGCCATTCAATACCTTTCACTTCATGTACTTCAATTTATTTATTTATAATATTTTACGCAATTCTTCGCCGTCATCTCCGTATTTTTCTTTGTTATATTTACATAATTGACCTCAATCTCTTATCCTCGTATCGATTTCGGAACATTTTGCGTTTTTCTATTCAAGGTCTTCATTTTAAAATAGACGTATTATATTTCTATCTATCTGTCATTCTCTTAGTTCTTTTCTTCTTAGTTTATTTTTGCATTTCTTCACCGACTGTTTTTCGCTAGCATTTGCATTTATTTTCGTGTTTCTATTTCCTTCCCACTCTTCTGTTGTTATTCTCGCTCTGTGCATTGTTCACCGTCATTCCAGGTGACTTTTAGATCTTTCTATTTATGTTTAGTTCTGAAATATGATCTTGTTACTAACTTTTAATCTCTCTCTCTCTCTCTCACTAAATGTTTTTCTCTAGATTTTCTCCCTTGTCACTTGTTATGTAGTTTAATAATAGTCTTGTATTTATATCATTGGACCTTTGAGAGTTGCTCGTTAAAAGAGGAATTTATCCAATCAACATCGCCGTAACTTTTCCGTCCAACTCTTCAATTCCTTTGAATTCACATTCAGGCAACGAAAGTTCACAAAGTAGCAAGGTGAATAAATTGAGATAGTTTCATCGAGTCATATTTTTCTTTTTTTTCTCTTCTCTCTCTCTCTCTATGTCTTTATTAACTTCTGTTTATAGCCATGCGATGACGTCATAGCAGGGATCTATTGGCTCTATCATCGACCGTTTAAATCTGTTCAATCTCAGGAACTAACTTTCTGCTGTTCGCAATCTCTACACCACGACCCGGAACCAATTGTTGCCAAGCCGGCAATTAGCATACATTAAAAACCCTCTTCCTCCCATTCTCGCCCCCCTCTGCTCACGGCCAGATTCACGGTAGTCGGGTGGAGGTGGCATTAGGACGTTTTGCCAATTTGCCATTGCCGTAATGGGGATGGAACGGTGGTGGTTATGGGAAGGACGATACAACGAGGCTGTAATCGCCGCACGATTCACGACGACGACGCCGACCACCATTGGCGGAACAATCGTGGGCTGGGTCGACTGGGTTGAGGCTGATATACAAAAATCCAGCTGCTCAAAAGGTCATCAAGTCACCGGAGACAAACAAAAAAATAACTCATAACAAAGGATGAACAACAAAAACCATTCCCAAATGTGCAGCTCAATTTGAAATCCTCTGGCGAACCCTTTTCCGTCCTCTGAATAATTTTAAAAGCAGCAAGAAAGAACAGCCCAAGAGAGAGTGAGAGAGAGAAATGTATATTCTGAATGGTCGCATTTTTCGGTACAAAGTGAATATATTAAATAATGAAAAATAAAACAAAACGAGGTATGCTTCAGTTTCATTGGCTTCGTCCGTTCTCGTTGTGACGACATCACCACAATCTCTAAATGAATCCCTGACTTAAATCCTTCGCGTTTCGACAAAATAAACTTCACTTGAATATTTTACCCAACATTGTAAATTAATGCTCTCATGTTTTTCTTCATTTCGTGTTTCTCGTTAAAAAAAAGAATACAATAAAAACTAAAAAGCACTTTCTAAATATTGCAGCAGTAAAAGCCGGCAATTTCAACGTCGTTTTAACAACAGCAACAATTGCCATATGGAAAGCAACAACTACGTTTTCAACAGCAACAACTATTGCTTTTCCAGAAACTACAACAACACGCCCTCTTCGTGAGGTCCACAAGAAATATTCGCCTAATGGATGTTCATTAATTAAAAGAGTGGAAACACTTCGTTCTACTTGTCAGTGAAATAGAGGAGGAGGAGGAGGAAAGAACGAAGAATAGAGGTAGAGAGAGAGATAGTGAGTGAGTGGAAGAGAGAGAAAGAGGACGCCGCCCTGTGAAATCTTCGGGTCTTGCCAGTGACGAACGATGAACCAAAAGAGAGCTCGAGTCAAGTGAATAATCGAAAGATTCGAAAGATCGAGGTTGTGGCAAATTTAGGAATGAGGACGAGTTCACCATGGGAGGTATATTTAATTCCTCTGAATATTCCCTTCATTTTCTTCACTTTTTCGTTATTTCTTTCATTTCACTTTTTCGTTATTTCTTCCTTTTCATTTTTTTTGTTTGTTTATTTCTTCCTTTCTTTCCACACTCTCTCGTCCGATTTTCTCAAACCTCCTGCCAAATGATGATGAATAATGTGGCAAGTGAATTGCAAATCATTCCTCGTGGAACAAACGACGCCTCAATCAATGACGGATGAAGACTTTGGCCAAGTGTGGCCAATAGAATGGCAATAGCTAGAAAACCCACAAGAAAGAATATATCAAGAAAATATAAGAAAAGCAACAATAATAAACAACAATAATAACTAACAAGAATAACAAACCACAAAAACCTAAAAAACCATTACAACAACCACAAATCTTATAACTACAATTTCAAATTCTATAATAACAAAAACTAATACCATAACAACAAAAACCAATATCATTACAAAAAAAACCAATACCATAACAACAAAAACCGATACCATAACAACAAAAACCGATACCATAACAACAAAAACCAATACCATAACAACAACAAACCACATTAAATAGAGAGATTTCAATTATTATTCGGATCATAACGACCAAGGACGAGGGCGAGAAAAATTTCGCTTGTTGCCGACATATCCTCTGGAATATCCTTCATAGTCGGACACCTCGACCAAAGTTGTTGGTTTCTGTTGGGTCTTGGGCTTAATGTGTCAATTACAAATTGGGTTTCGTCGCCTTCACCCACAGATTCCACCATCGACTCCTATTCCATGATATCGATTTCTACATACGAATATCCTTCGATATATGCATGTCCATGTATGTAGGTTAATATGATGTTATTGTTGTTTTACCCTTAGTATTCTTGTTGTTGTTCCTAACAACAAGGACACCATTGTTGTTGTTATTTAGGGTGTTCCTAATGTTTTTGCTGCAAATTGCGTTCTGGTTTTTATTGTTAATAGGATTCGTGTTGTTTTTGTTATTGCGTTTCCAATTCGTGTTCAAATCTTGATTCGTCAGCAGATCAATCAGAAGTTTTGTTTCTACAACTCATTGTTGTTGTTTCTACTAACTCATTGTTGTTGTTTCTGTAACTCATTGTTGTTGTCGTTTTTTTTTCTCCATAACCTATTGTTGTTTTTTCTGTAGCTCATTGTTGGTTTTTTTTTTGTATTACCCATTGTTGTTGTTTCTAGAATCTACAGTTGTTGTTTCTATAATCTATTGTAGTTCTTCGGATTGATATTGCTTTTGTGGTTAAGATATAGTTGTTGTTGCTATTTCGCTATATCGAACGCAATAGTAATTTCGTGTTCAATTGCTATTGCAGCTCAGCATGATTGTGCCCATTAATGGTTTCTAATGAATACCAAAAGTTCTGGTTCGTTCCTTGAAAAAAGTTCGTCCGTTCCATTTATCTCGATGGATGTAAGACATGAGGAGGGATGGAGAGGGATGTAGGTGGGTGTGAAAGGAGACAGCAGCAGCAGCAGGTTGATTTTAATGGGATTTCTTCTGAATGGCAGGCAATTTTTCGAAAGATTGCCTTTCAACAATCGAAAGGAAGCGAACGACTCACGTTGCCACCAATCGAAGGCCACGTTCTTTGTGCATGGCTGAGGGTTCTTCAAGAAGGGAATCCATTAGAAATCATGGACCGAAGGAAGTTAAGTCGATTTCGATAATAAGGGACATTTCAATTACCGATAGATATCTCTATAATTCAACGCTCGACAATGGAGATTCGTGTTGAGAGTCTCGGATGAGCGATTTTTTTCCAATTAATTCGGGATAAAACATATTTTGTATGAACAAAATTATTTCGGATTCAAAGCGAATATTTCAAAAGAAATTCATTCAAAATTGCATACACTAAAATACAAACAAATTCGCATCATAATGGATCTAATATGAAATTTTAATGATTTTTTTATATTTTTTGAATATTTTATTACAGAAGTTACAAATATGTTGGGCCGAATATATATTGTTTTTTTTTTATGGAATACTTGAATTCCTTTACAATGAATCGACAAAAGATTTTCCGGGAATGCCGGAGTTGTTCGAGAATTTCAGTAATTTGTTTATTAAATGGAACCACACAACCATTCAAACGACTTATTTTGACCATGAAAGCGTTCGAAAGCGTTCAAAACTTGAACATTAACATGTACAAATGAAATTCCGTAAACAACTACTATCCATTATATTTTCGGACTACCGCAGAAATGGAAACTACAACAAAAACACCATCAGCAACAACAATAACACCACCAACAACAATAACATCAGCAACAACAACAAAGGCACTACCAACTAACAAAAGCACTTGACTAAGTCCATCAAAGTTGCGAATCGCATCTGAGCCCACAACGGACACAACATCGAAATGCGATGGGCGTCGAAAGCAAAGCAATGAAAATGAAAACAACAACAACAGAATAGCAACAAAACACAATAGGTTGTTAGTGAACAACCGTAAGAATCGATGCAACTGAAACCAGTAACAACAAAAAAAAAACGGCAATAACATGAAAATTTCCGTAATGGCCACGAACATAAAAACCGCAAGAAGGCGAAGAGGAATCATCAATTGTTCTACATCGAGCCTGGATCTGAGCCGGAGGTGATGCAACAGTAAAAACCATGCAGCAACAACAATGGATGAGAAAACAACAAAAGGATGAACAACCAACACAATGAAAAGAACAACAAGAGTGTAAAAAAATGGGAATAAAAAGAAAAGAGGGAATAATAAAAAAAAATGGGAGTAAATACAACAAATGGAAAGTATAACTTCAAAGGGAGAATAACTAACAAAAGGGAATTTTTAAAACTATTAGGAATAAAAAAAGGCTCGTTATTCGCTTCTCAATTAGTGTTAGTATTATATATTAATTGTAATAAATAAAACAACAGATGTATGTATAGGAATAAGAGAAATAAATAAATAATAAATAGGAGAATAAATTCAACAAAAGGGAATAAAACCAACATACGGGAATAAAAACAAAACATGAAAATAAAACCAACAAAATTGAGAACAATATAATAAAAATGGTACTGAGAACAATAACAACAAATGGGAACAACAGAAAAAACCGGAGCAAAGCATGTAAAAAAATAGGAGCAAAAAATACTTACAACAACAGTGGAACAATGGCAACTCTAACAATGGGAGAAAAATACCATAGAAAAGCGGAAGCAGAAACCGAACATGAGGCAACGGATCGGATGCAGGTGGTGCATCCATCGAAGGCCGAAAGGTGAGTCTGCGAGAGAGCGAAGGGTTAATGGCGAAATTTGTTGCACACTTTTAGGCGCCGTGCAGTGGTCTCCGGGCCGAGGATGAACACTGTAGTGGAATTAAAAAGAGAGCAATATTGCACACGAGGGCCCGACGATAGAATTGACCCAGAATTTCGAGCAGCACGAGAATACCTGATGTAGTGAGCTGTGAGAATGGAAATGGATTTTTCGAAAAATTGTTTTTTTTTGTGAAATTTTAGACTGAACTAACTTTAAAATGAAGTTACCCGAATTTTGTTGATGACATTTTCCACGGTATTTCATGAAATTTCAACGAATTTCAAACGAAAAAATTTTCGAACCCGTTGGCAATACTCCAATTTCGCATGCGGTCCGAGAGGTTGCTGTATAATTCAATAACATTATATAGTAATAAATGAATAATTAATGTGTTTGCTGGAGTATCGTGAAAAGCTGGTCAACGAAACATTGGCAAAAAGTTGCCAATTTTAATGTCGGACGTTGGAGCGTCGCCACAAAAGCCCCAAAAACCAGAATTTCACAAGCTCAGCGTAAATATTTGTTGGTATATGGGGTTTGTGGTGTGAGTGAGCGACCCACTGAGTGGATGCGAGTGGTGACCGAACACGAGTGCATATGTGTGTTGGTTTGTGTATTTTGTGTGTGTCGTAGTGCAGAAGGTAATTCGGTCACAAACTCAAAGTGAAACACATTTTGTTCTGGTTGTATACATGCATTTAAATTGGCTCATTCGATTCATGTTTGAACAAACTCACTTACACACACTCACTTACTCACTCACACACACACACTCACTCGCACAAACTCATTTACTCACTCACACACACACACTCACTCGCACAAACTCATTTACTCACTTACACATAAGCATCCATTCTAATATGATTTTATATACGCGTCATTTCCACTTATCTCAATTGCATCTGCATAAAAATGTGACAAGAGAGAAAGAAATGATTTCGAAAGAATTTCACACGCCAGAGTTGCGAAAGGACATGCATGGGAAGGTGATGATAAAATGTACATACGTGGACATTCTCATCACGTTCAGCGGCATCCGGAAGTCGATTAGAAAGGACAACAACAATGAATTCTCATGCGGATGGAGATGAACAGAGATTTCGAGAATTCAGGGGATAGAAAAAGCAGTAGAGGAAGTAGAGGAAGGTTCAAACTATGCCTCTCTCTGATGCTCTAAAGCAGTAGCTTTCGTAAAGTTTTATATGTTCTAAATTTCACATGAGTTATATTTAAAATAAATCATAGTAATAACTATATCACGTTATGAAATAGTAATATATTAAATTATCAAATCCGTTTCATTTACTATTGAAAATTGGAATTTATAATGACCCTAAATACATATAAATATTTATTTGGTATTTTAAAATTTATATTCAGGGTTTCGCTGAAATTTTTTGATTTCTTTTTCTAGATAGATAAATGTTATCTTCATTTTGATTTGATTTGTCCCCGAGAAGAATATGAAAATCATATAAATTTTTGAAGATTTGATTTTAAGATATTTTCTTCAAATTTTTGATCATGACTATTTTTTTTTTTTTTGTTCATAATTGGAAATTGGATAAACTTTGTAAAACATTTATTCAAATCTTCCGGAGAAATTTTTAATAAACATCTTGAAATTCGAAAAGTTTTCTTCTCCGTCGTCCTTCTGAAGTAAATCGAGCTGAATTTACGGAAAAAGTGCTTGGAGATTAAAATGCAGTTCCAGGAAAAATATTTGATTTTTCAAACAAAAGAATCAGAATAAATTCATGTGAGAGACAGGCTGAGGAGAGACAACGGCTGAGAAATGAGACAGAATGAGGCAAGCTAAAGAATGAAGGAGACAGAATGAGGCAAGAGACAGGCTGAGAAAAGAGGCAGGCAGGCTGACGAAAGAGGGAGACAGAATGAGGCAGGAGGTATAAGGAGAACAGATGCGGGTTGGAAAAGGATCGAGATTTCGGGCCCTCCAAGCAATGTTAATTAAATTCCGAAAGAACTTCTGACTCGTGTTTCTGACAACTTGCTCGACATTTGAATTTCTTTATAATTAAAAAAACGTGCAACAGTAACCGAATATTTATGGCACTCCATCAATGTTTCATAACATGGCTTAACGAGGGGAATTTCGCCAAAAAAAAAAAACAACAATAACTAAAGCAAAATGACGAGAAAAGACATTTTAAACTTACCTAGCGAAGGATCAACGGTTGAAAATGTTGTTGTAAAATGGTTCACGAGAGCCTCGAGAGAACACACCACACACACTGAAATACACAGCACGTGAGAACTTTGACCTTTTATTCTCTTCACCTCTCTTTCTCCACTTCTATTCGACGTGATTTGTTTTTGTTTTCTTGTTTTGGTCTGGTTTGGTTTAGCTTAGTTTGGTCGATGGTTGCGAAAATTAACTTCACTTGAATCAGGATTCCCGTAGGATCCTCCAGGCGTTTCCGTCCGCACTTTTCTTCACACACTTCACTTTTCACTCAGCACATGATTTCCTTCTCAGTCCCTGTCAATATTTCTTTCCTTTTTATTCAATATCTCTCTTCTTTTTTCAATATCTCTCTTCTTTTTGAATATCGTTTTTATTCAATATATCTATCCTTATTTTTTCCGCTCTTCAGCACTTGTTCACATAACTCCAAATTGTTCGCTATCGCTTTGTATTGATTGTTTAGTTATGCTCGGAGTTATTTCCGGCTGTCTGTCCGTATCTCACGGTTCATCCTCCAATTCACTATAGAGAGAAAAGACAGAGAACGTTGTGGATGGAGCGATGTTTCAATTGTAACAACGCGTTGGTCTGCTGAGTCCTGACTGAGCGCTGCTCCTGCAGCATCTGATGTTTTATACCACCGTGTGGCGTGCGAATCCTCGTGCTCGCCATGGAAACTCACCTCGGCCGGGCAGGTGAGTCCTCGGAGAGAGGGTGAGTGCGATTGTGTGAAAGAGAAAGTGAGAGGGGATGAGAGTGGGTGGGTGGGTGTTACCGAGCCTCCTTGGAGCTTTTCGATTTCGGCTTTTTTAAGGCTCCACCAGTGTTGGAGAAGGTTTTCTTTTTTATACTTAAATATTTTTATATACTCTAGATCCTCTTTGAGGATATGTGAGGTGAGTATTTTTGCAGTTGGCAACGTTTGTCGTCCTTAAAAGCTCTCACAGCAAAAGCTCTCTCTCATTCTGTTCTCCATCTCTCTCACACTTTCTCTCAGAAACGTGGTGAGTAAAAGCTATAATAGAGAGAGAGAGAGAGAGAGCGTGGTGAATAGACGACAACGTCGGAATTTTCACTTTTCAATGTTATGAGGGCAAAGGACTGATATTAATTTGTTGTTATTGTTGCTTTTGTTGTAGATTTTACTTATACTACACTGTTGTCTGTTGTTGTTGCTACTATAATCGTTACTACGACATTTGTTGTAGTATTGGTTGTTGTTATTATCGTTGTGGTTGTTGTTATCGTTATTGTTGTTATCGTTGTCGTTGTTATATGGTTGTTTTTGTTCTAGAGTTTTTCGCACGCCGATACCATGCGATTGTGTATTCAACGACGCACATGTGCTTCCTGTTCTCTATCCAGGGAGGAATCAATCTCTCTCTCTTTTCGTCACTCTCTCTCTCTCTCTCTCTCTCTTTCTTTCTCTTTTTTGTCGTCATCTCTCTCTCTTTCTATTTGTATCCCTCTCTCGTCGAAAAGGACGAAAAAGGGTAAACATGGACCAGCGCCAAGAAATCGACGACGACGTCATTGTTGTTGTTTTTTTTTTACTGTTCCTTTTCTTGTTGTTGTTCCTACTGTTGCTTTTCTTATTGGTATTGTTACTTTTCTTATTGTTATTATTGCTTTTGTTATTGTTGTTCTTTCTGTTGCTTTGCTTCTTGTTGCTCTTACTCTTCGAACCCCAGCCCCAAAACTCACGGCGACGACGCCGACGACATTTTATGTCGGTCATAATGCGAATGTAACGACGAGCCGTCGATGATGGGCCTCGACTCTCATGATGACGTTTCCCTCGTTTGGCGCTCATTGAACGCGGGCGTATGAGGAACCCTTTAACGGTGGCCACCAGTGGTGTCAGGTGACGCCGTGAAAGAGGGTTAAGGTAATGAAATTTATATTAGGCCTCTGTGTAACGACGCTGATGGGAGCGGTGAAGGGCCAACAAGAGAAAGAGCGAGAGGAGGAGGTAGAGAAAGGAAATTGCAGAGAATTGAAGGGAGAGATGGCGAAAGGGGGACAGAAGATAAGGAGAGAGAGAAAGGACGCTTGTAGCTCAAAAGGAAAGCCACCAGCAGAAAAATGGAACCGAATTAATTTGGGAATTAATTTGCAGACATTGGAAAATGAATTCACGATATAGGCTTCCTCTTCTCCTTCTTCTTCTTCTACCTATACCTCCTCTTCTTCTCCTTCTTCTTGTGCCTCGTTAAAAGTCTGATTGGATTTAAATTACTCCTCCCGCTCGAGTTCGCCACCGTTTAATTATGCTTCACAGTAAAGGTCAAAACTGAGATCGGTGAAGCCAAATGAATGATGGTGAATGGGGAGTTGGCGATGCATGTGCTAAGGACCTGCATTGACGTCAAAAGATGCGGTGAGGTGAGTCTATTTTAAGGAGGCACATGATTCGAAAATAGCATTGTGTCTGTTCAAGAGATGCTGAGCTGAGGTGAGCGAAGGAGAAATGGTGAAGGAGAGATGAAAGAGGCATGGACCAGAGATGGAATAAACATGGAGCAAATATGGAACATGGAGCAGAGATGAAAGAGAGATAGAGGAGAAGTCCACAAACGAGGGAGAGAAAAACCGCCAGCTTTTGTTTGCGTTCCTCAATCATTAACAGAAGTGCATACAATGACTTGTTACTGAGTATTTTTATGTTTTTTCATGCATCATATTTTCATACATCACATTCATACGTCAGATTTTTATATTTCACATTAAACATTATCACATTTCACACTCAACATTATCATCATTCCATATTTTTATACTACACAATATTTTTATACTTCACAAGAATTCTGATATGGAACATTTTCATAATTAACATTGTCATATTTCACAATAATTTTATATGGAACATTTTCATATTGAACATTATAATATTAAGCATTTTCATATTACACATTTTCCATTTTAATAGAATTCTCTTTCCACACAAGTTGTATGTATGTAGGTGTTTTTCAATGGCCTCTTTCTGAAAGAATGCAATTATTTTTCCCTCACATCCAGCTCGCTGTCGATTACACGTTCTCTAATTACAGGATAATCGAGCCCACCATGTGGTCACGCCCCCAATCACTCTCGCCCACTTGTAATATGCCAATAAGGCTATTTAAAACACTGTCGCTCCATCTCGCTCTCTCCCGCGGTAATTCGCTTCTCTGCGGCTTTGATGCACTTGATATTGGTACATTGTGCTTTTAAGTGGTTCTCCTCATGTCAGATTGTTGTTGCCGTCTAGGTTATTGTTGGCGTCATTATGTCGACCTTGATTGTACTCATCGCGTTTCTGCGGGCTGCGGTTCTGAGGTTCACATTATGGTGATTCGACGAACTAATAGCATAAACACAACATTCCATGCAGAAATAGATATTGGCCAGTTAATTACAAAATTATTCCTGAAAAATTTCCAAAAACTACATTCGGAAGTCGCCTTTAAATTAAGGATTAAGGAGAAGGATTCAATGTGGAGAAGCCACAGGAAAAGTAGTCGGACATGGAAAAGACGGAGTAGTTGCAATTCAAAAGAAAGAATGGAAAAGGTCACAATTCGCTGGAGACTCTAATCACATCCAAGTTCCTTGAACAGGCCAACGAATGAAACGCAAAGGTTGGTGGGAAGTGAATGAAGAAGAAGAGGTGTATATGAGTTAAGAAGAAGTGGTGAAGAAGCATGAGAAAGTGATGGAGTAATGAAGAAGGCGTGAAGGATGAGTGAAGAATTTGTGTGGAAAGAGTGAAGAAGAATTGAAGAAGGATTGAAGTCACTCCTTTGAGAAGGTTTGAAGAAGGATTGAAGAAGGTTTGAAGAAGGAGTGGAGAAGAAGTGAAGAAGAATCGGAATGTGAAGGAATTGGAAATTCTTCAACATCTGTATTCAAATCCTCTCTTTCTCTCCCCCCCTCAAATTTTACCATAAACATTTCACGCTCGTTTTTCCTTCTGATGTCTGGCAGACTCTTGAAAACTTGTTCAAATGAAAGTGATAAACATGTTGAGTTAATCAATTGTTGTGGTTTTTCAACTATTTGTCCGTCCGTCCGTTCATCCATTTATTCTTCTTTCCGTCCGTTCATTCATCTGTCCGTCCTTCCTTCCTTCCTTCTATCTATCCCTCCCTCTGTCTATCTCTCGTTCTTCTCTTCGGCTAGATAGGTTTGATTGCTGGTGTTATTGCCAGCTTATTGTTGATCGGTTTTGTTTGTGAAAACTTTTGCCTAAACTTTCTCCGCTGTTTTTATCGATGGACTTTGGAGCATCAACCAACCTATCGAAAATAACCTCCCCCCCCCTAACTTTCACCCGAAGCTTTCACCTTCACCTATAATAAAATACCCTGAGCCCCTTGAGGTGTCTCCATCCACCCACCTTAAGTTGCCACACCATGGACATTTTTCACATAAATTTCGATTTGCAAGGTTTGCGAAAGTTTTTCAATAGAGCTATCCACAAGGTGAGGAGGGGGAGTGGAGGAGACAGAGGGAGGGTCCTTTGGGGTTCTGTAGAATAGAGAATGAGTGGCCCAAACGAGGTCTGTTGAATACTGCGAGGTGCGAGAGAGATTGTAAGGAGGATTTATGCCAGTTATAAACACGGAGAGATGGGATTAACCGGAAAATATGTTCGTGTGACTAGCGGAGTAGCAAAAAAAGTTAAAGGATGACGAGGAAAGGACAAGAGGAGGACGATTTTTTGGCATTGTGAAAATGGGGAGAAAAATGATTTTTATTTCGGAGGTTATTTATTGTTGTTTCGTTTATTGCTTTCGGCCGGGTTCACGAATAGCCAGAGAAGAACTAAAGTAGATGACGGGAAAGAGACAGAGAGGGGATGAAAGGGAGAGAGGATTGAAGGGAGTCTGCTACGTGGACCCCAATCATCATTTTTTTTCAGAGTGATGGATGACAATTTCTCCAGTAATTCATCATAACTCCGGTTGAAGAGCCGAGCTGAGGCCAAGACAATGTCTAGTCTGAAGGATCTATCCTTCTCATCTTCCCTTTCCATCCCCCCTTCCCACATCCAACCCAACGCTCCATTGAACTCTTTAAAGACAAGAGGTACTGGTATATTAAACGAAAATGACAGCGATCTCAATTTAATAACATTTTTGCGCAGTTGTTTTTCGCGAATTGCCGAAATTCGAAAAATATTCACAACTCGAGAGGCTCCAGCACATCTCAACCTGTTGGCTGGAGGTCGATTTAAAAAGCCGTCAGGAGTTTTCAGGAGACTTTTTCAGACTTCAGAAGCTATCAGAAGACTTCAGTAGACATCAGAAGCCTTCAAAAGCCTTTAGAAGCTATCAAGAGCCTCTTTCACAAGCAATTACCTGGAACCTCTTAATGAAACGACGATGCGCCGCTAAAAATGGAGCTGACATTTAGATCTGAATGGAGATGGGTTGGGAGCGGGTGCCGGATGTCAGTTGTGTTAAGGACATCTGATGTCAAGGACGAAAACTTGTCACAAAACTTATTAACTTGCAATTTAAACTGAAGAGCAGGCCTGAATGTCGTTGTTTTTGTTTCGTCGTCGTTGTAGTTGTTCTTACTTATGAGCCTTAACTGGTCGGACGGACAGACGAATGGACGGACAGATGGACGTTTGAAAGGAAGGCAACAAGTTGTGGAATAACAGCAACAACAAAAACATGAACAACAACAATAAGAATCAGGCGTCTCCTGCCTTGGGAGCGAAAATTCAATTGAGCTTTTGTGTAAGAAATTGCATTTCATGCTTTTATTGGACGCCTGGAGTGAGCACCAAGGGACAAACGATGGTGTGGCGTGGGTCCGAGTGTCGAGCGTCGAGGGTTGTGGATCGAGAGGTTGTGGGTGGAGAGAGAGAGAGAGGAGAGGAGAGACGAGTCTATCGAGACCAACCTTGGGTAGGAATTCTAAGTAGTAACAAATGTAGGCTGCTGGTTGAGATCAATTGGATTATTTGCATACGACGGGAAACTCCATTGAAAGCTTTATCTGATTTAGCTCGAACAAAGTCTTCTCCTTTCTATCTTTCTCCTACTACTTCTCCTACTTATATCTCACTTCTCATCCAACCTCTCTCACTTCTCTTTCAACCTATCATGCCGTTAAAAGTCCGTTGTCAACAAGAAGAACGGGGGCAAACGTAAATAAGTATCACGTACAAGGTTAGTTTAAAAGTGATCGGAGGAGGCTGAGGAATGAGTGAGCTTGTAGAAAAGAAAGATGAGAGGCAATAGAAGGTGAGAGATGTAAGAGATAAGAGTGTGAGATGCAAGAGATAAGAGTGAGAGAAAAGCAGAACGGGAGTCAAGAAACAATGGAGGGAGGCAAAAGGTATGGAATCCCATATAGAAAGAGCTAAACTTATTAAAGATACGATTTAAAGAGGTTGCCGAACGTTTGATCTCTGCCTCCTACCCATAAGCCAAGAAGAGAGAGAACAATTGTGAAGGATTCTGCATCGATGAATAAAGGATACAGCTGAGAGAAAACGTTTCAAGTGGATAATTTTCATGATGATAAAGGTCAAGACATGGACATGGATTCGCTTTTAAACGTACTAAGCGAAGTTACAAGAGGATAGTTAATGAGAAGGTAGAGAAAAAATATAATGGTGAAACTGAAAGAAATCCCTTACCTTCGGATCCTTGGCATAATACAATTTATTTTGCTTGAGACGAAAGTAACGACGACGCCATCGCTGGAACGACCAGATTTGCTTTAGCAGGAATCCCTCCTTAATGGCGACCTGAAAGAGATAGGTAGATTATTGAAAACATCAATAGCAGATCGAGAAAGAGAACAGACGATGGATGGAGAAGGTGGATACAAACGAGGAGTTCCAATAACAACACAATTAAGGGTCATCAACAATTTTAGAAACAAATACAAAATATCTCAATGGCAAAGTAATGAGAGAGAAGGGGATATCATCAAATGAAATGAAAATGAATTAAAAGAAAATAAAAATAAAGTTTACAATCTTATGAAAATAAAATGGAAATTAAAATCAAATGGAAATTAAAATCAAATATAAATTAAAATCAAATGGAAATGAAAATAAAAATAAAATTACATTCTTTAGAAAATAAAATGGAAATTAAAATCAAATGAATGTGAATATAAAATAGAAACCAAAATGAAATAAGGAAATGAAAACAAAATTAAAACCAATTGACAACGAATAGAGTATTAAAATGAAAATAAAATAATAATAAAATGAAAATAAAACCACATGAAAAGGAAATGAAAATTCTGCAACTCAAACAACAACATCGACAGCAACAACCGTTGGAGAATAATAACCACTAAAAGAACCGCAACAAAAATAAACAGAAATACCCATTCGACCATTGGAAACATTTCCACAATGGAATCCTTTGAAAGCAGGATCTACGAGTCCTCGTCGCCTTCAACCCGATCGACCAAAACAACAACAATTGAAACTACCGCGGACACTACAATGATGAGGATGATGATGATGATGAATTGGAATGAGGACAATTGAAAAAACAACAAAGACAATAAAGGCAAATACAAATAATCGCAAATAAACAACATCAAAAAGGATATGAAACGGTAATTTTCAGTCAATACCACACTTTGCGCCGTCCACAAATGGACAAAAATCAACAGAAGCCGCGCGATTTTGCCTCGCCATCGCTTCGTCCCTTTCCTTCATTCCTAGTCCCTCTTTCCATTACCCCCACTCTCTCTCTCTTCCTCCAACTCCTCTCATCGCTTTTCATTTGCAAGGCAAAATGTTCGCTCATTGTTTGTCCTCGCCTAGAAGGCAGTGAAGTCAGGGAGAGGTGGGCGCCAATAGTGATTATGGGGTGAGGCCTGAGGGGGTTATTAGAGTTATAGGTCGATGTTGGCCGATGGGGCCACTGAGGAATCAATTTGAATACAGGTTGTCAACACGAAGGATTGAGGATCACGAGTGAAAAGTCTCCAGTATAGAAAAAGTTTGAAATCAAACCACTTGATACTTGTTTGATCTCATGACAAACTTAAATATTTTTTGGAATAGAAACACAAAGCAAATGCAGTCATCTTCATCTAGTGTTCTCACTTGGATGCTTCGGCACCCTGTATTAGCAATTAAGCAGACAGAGGCGAAATGTCTGCCAACGGCACACAGAAGCACAGACAGACAATGATGTGTTGTCGTGGAGAATTGCCGAGAGGGAGCGATAGAGAGGAGAGGAAGATAGAGAAGGAGGGTGAGATCAAGAGTAGAGTGGAAAGGATGGAGAATGCATAGAATGGGAGAAAATAGTAAAAAGAAAATACCAAACAAATTTCGTTGAAACCTCAACACGAAACATGTTTCAATTAAACGAACTTCCGCTTCCTGCCTTCACCTATCTCTGCCTCACTATAATTTTCCCCCCTCTATTTCTCTCTCTCTCTTTCTGACTATTTCTCTCTCTCCCTCTCTAATGTTTACTCTCTCTCTCTCTTTCTCTTGTTGTCTGCTGTTCTAGCCAACGTGCCGCTCGGGACAATAATGGTTTTTATCGTCGACACACTTTCCGCAATGACCGCGGGCACGTCGGATGATTGAAAGCGAGGCATGACACGAACGGACGGCCGGACGGACGGACAGATGGATGAATGGACGAGAACCGAGTCGACGACGGGGACGATGAGGAACCTGAAGCCCTGCGGGTCCGCCTCGACACAACTTGGCTTGGCTCGCGTTGTCGTTGCAGGCAATGAATCGATGCGATGGTCATGGGCCAGTGGACGTCGGCGACCGGAACCGGAAGCAGCCCGAGTTGCTGCGTCAAAATGCAAATATTTAACAACAATCGCAAAATGGGACTCCAGTGATCCGTTGTGATATGGGTTACTTGAGGGGAGAATCATATGAAGAAGACAGAGAAATGGAGAAAGCTAGCGATAACAATCGAAGGCTGTCGACAGTTCGATCTAAGAAATATGGATGCGGATGCGAGATTCGTTCGCGATGAAAAGTGCCATCGTTTTAGACAAGCCTTTGAAAAGGGAAAATTCAGGTTCGACAATTTCATTCAATTCATATCATATCAAATTGAAAGAGATGGAAATAATAATTTGAGAATGAAGCGAGTGACTGATGAAAAGACCGATGTAAGACACGAAGGACATGAGTTACAAAACATTTAAATATTAAAATGAATAAATATCCAACTGGGCCAAGAAGAAAATTATTATGCAAAATATTATAAAAATTATTATGTAAATAATTAATAATTATTACGAAAATAATTTAGAAAAAAAAATAAAAATATTTATTAAAATAATTTTGAAAAAAAATGCATGAAAATAATTATGAAATTAATATAAATGATGAAAGAATAATTCAAGAACATTTTTTAACAACGTTTTAAGACAAATAACATATTATCAAATTCATGGAAATTCATTGAAGGCGCTTTGAATATTCCATAATTTATTTCACCGCCTCAAGCTCTCAGCACGCGTCGAGATTTCTTGATTCCTTAAATTTTTCGGCAAAGCTCTCTCGCTTCTCCTCTCTGTCTCTCTCTGTTGCTTTTCTTCTCTTCATCTTGTTAGTACTCTCGCTCTCATTTTTGACAGCCTGAAGCTTTGAATAAAACAAGCACAAAAGCATTTAGAGAAAGTCGTGCCGAAAGGACAAAGGACAAACATTTGTTTTCACATAAAATAATTTTATTCTCTTCTCCTTTGTACTTGGTCTTCTTCTCCATCATACTCTTTTCATTGCTTTTTCTCTCTCTACATATATATATCTCTCATTCTGCCTCTCTCCTTCTAAGTTTCTCCCTATCACTGTCTCTCACACAGCTTTCGCTTATTGCTGCTTTGAATAATTCATTGTTTGTCGACGGCAACAGTTTTGCTTTATCGTCTGCCTCGCTCTCCCGCGTCTCCCCCTCGGACTCCTGGCAAGGGGCCGGAGGTGGGTTTGAAAGGGGCGTGTGAGGGTCATGACTGCACATGGCAACAACAACAACAACAATAACAATGACAACAACAAGCAAAGGATGTGAGATTCTTTTGGCGAGGAATGTTAAGAATTTAAACTCAAGAATTCTTTGTCTTATTTCGATTGGAAACTTTTCATTTCAAAGAAGAGTTCTTTCAAGAAATATTGCAATAACAATAAAGATAAACCACAAAACAACAACAAGCATAATTACAACAACAAAAGGCTATAGCTTAAACCAGGATAATTGTTGTAAAGACTTCAGCATTAGGAGAAAAATTCTTTTGATGAAGACAACAATAAAAGAGAATAAAGAGAATAAAAATTCGACAAAAAACCAACAACAATAAAAATAAACAGAACAAAACGAAGAAGAACAGGATCAAAAATCAAGAAAAAAAGCAACAAAATCAAAGTTAACGACAACAACAAAGTGAAAGAAAACAACTTGAAAGGAAAAATACACTGATGTTTGGAAGCAAAGGAAATGCGAGGAAAAAAGAGAAAGAGAGAGACTTAGAGAAAGAGAAGAAAACGTGTCGACAAGGTACATAAAACTGTTATTGTTGGATTCGTTTGTGAGTCTGTTGTTGTTGTTGTTGTCCTAGTGACTCAAGTGACATTCATCAACGACAGATTTCAAATGTCTTTCAATGTTTTTTGCCCTACATACATAGTTGTTGTTATAGTAATTGTTGTTGTATAGATACTTGAAATACTTTTGTTGCTGTTGTTGATGTTAATGTTGTTGTTGTTTTTGGTGTTATTAAAGTTGTTGTTACCACTTACGAATGTTTGACGAGTGAAATGTTACAAAAGTTCAACCAAGCCAAGAAATGTTTGAGTTGAAAGTGAATTCATCGGAGCGTATGATTAACATTAAAAGCCAGCCAAAAGGATGCCGGCTGCCGACAAGAGCCGCCCCATTCATACGCCTCGACGGGTCACAGCATCAAACATTCCCCGCTCTTCTTCTTCCTCCCTGAACCCTTGTCCTTACCGAGCTGTTGACATTGCGTTTGGTGGAGACACGTCGATGGAAGATCCTTGCTGGCTCCGTTTCGATTTCCGACTCCGACGACTCGTCGCCGGGACTGATGGCGATGGTGGGGATGCAGAGGGGTGGGATGACGGGCGAGACGCTGTTCGAGCTGCAGGACGAGTTGCTGCGCCCGATGCGGGCCACGCTGCGGCTTCGACGGCCGATCGACATCGAGGAGATCGACGAGCCGCCGGGCGATTTCGTTTCGCCTGGCACGAGCAGGGCGTCGACACGAAGGTGAGCCATGGCTTCAGTCGACCTCTGTCTCTTCCTGTTCTTCTATCTTTTGGTCTCTCTGTCTCTTCCACGTTCTCTATGTGTTCTGTGAAATCTGATCACTGACGAGTTGTGGTTGTCATTATCATTGTGTTGTTATTTTAATTTTGTTTTCTTTTATGTTAATTTATATTTATTTTATGTTAATTTTTATTATTATTATTTCATTTTATTTATTTATTTATTTTATACTTAAGTTTTAATGCTGAGAGGCACATTTAGAAAAAATTTGTTCGTAAAAATGTTTGAATATTTCGTAGCTAAGTTTAAATGGTTTTGGGTTTTGCATAAAAAACATCTAAGTTAACAATTCGTATTGGTTTTTATTGTATCGCCTAAAAGTGTGCTTTAAAAAATCTCCAAAATATCTTCGTGGATCACTTTATTTTCGTCATCTTTCTTTGTGCTGTTCTGTTTCTATTCACGGTTTTCACTATTCTTCCTTCAATTCGCCTTTTTCCCTCTTCTTCCTTCTATTCGCGTTTTTCGCTAATCTCTTTTCTGTTCGCGTATTTTCACTTTTCCTCCTTCAGTTCTCGTATTTTCACAATTCTTCCTCCTTTTCTTCTTCGTTGACTTTTCTATTCTCTTCTCTTTTGTCGTTCTTCTCTCCTCTTTCTGGAAGCAGATGCGGAAGTGATGCTGATATCGAACAATAGCCTCAGGTGGCTGCGTCGTCGTCGCCGACGCCAACGACGTCGACGTCGCTGTCAACGGCCGCGCCTTCGTCTGGGTTCCTTTTCGCGTCCTCCGTCCAGGACCTTATGTATTCATATCGCGTGTGTCACAACGTGTGTACGTGTGTGGGTGTGTGTCTCTCTGTTGGTGTACGTGTGAACGAACGAACGCCTGTCTGTATGTGCCTGACTGGCTCTGATGGAGATTCCTTCTGCCTTCCTTCGTCTGCTCCTTCGCGTCTTCCTGGGCGTTCCGGCCTCGTCCTGCCGTCGCTGGCCTTTTCAACGGCTGGGCAACGGCTTTAATTGCTGGCGCTTGGCAATCGTTCCAATTCGATTCGCTTCGGTTCGGCACGACTCGGTTCCGGGGTGGCTTTTTCGCCCAGTGCAATGGAGCTGGGGCGTAAATTGAACCGCAGTTTGTAATTGTCCCGAAATTTGTGTGCGTATGTGTGTGTGTGTATGTGGATCTCTTGCCGTGTCTGACACTAAAACTCAATATGTTCTTGCCAGCGAATTGTTATCACTTTAGTATTGCCTAATTTTAGGCTAGGAAGTATTTCGTTCCAACGAGAAATATTATGTGTGTGTGTGTGTTGAAAAAAAACGCACCTCACTCACACAAATTCACATACAAAAGTCCTCTGAGTTGCTTTTGTTCACTTTGCGAATCGGGTGTTTTTTTTTATTTGGTTTTCTTCGTTCGTTTTTTGTTTTTAATTTGAAAACTATCTAATTATGGAAAAGTTTTAATTG
Source organism: Coelopa frigida (assembly GCA_017309665.1). Lineage (NCBI taxonomy): Eukaryota > Metazoa > Arthropoda > Insecta > Diptera > Coelopidae > Coelopa > Coelopa frigida. Next base: position 36,664,963 of record CM029561.1, on the reverse strand, counting down.
AATTTCGTCGTACGGCGGTTGACATGGCTTTTGTCCAATTGTTTTTCTATAAATTTTCTACTATTCTAAACTGTACAGTTTTCTGTTGCTGCAGTTTTGTTTTATTTAGTTGGTTGGTTGATTGGTTGTTGCAGGGAAAACAAGAGAGAAACGGAGAAAAAACGGTAGCAGCAAAAATCGGAATTGGAAGTAAAAATGGTGACTTCCTCGGCACCGCCGCGCACTGAACGAGTCCACAAACCTCACTGGGACTCGGAGCCGAGTTCTTTGCAGCGTGACAAGCGAACACACACGCGCACACAACGACAAACACATAAACGCACAATCGCTGCCGGGGACATGGACAAGGGCTCGACTTTGGCAGGGTTGCCATCGGCCGATATCGTGAAACCAGGAAGCGGAAACGAAATTTTATTTAATTAGTTTTTGTTTCTAATATTTATTTGTTTATGATGTTTATTTGTTTCTGATTTTATTTGTTTCTGATATTTATTTGATTCTATCTATTTTTACTACCTATTTTTCTGTTATAAACAAACGAAATTTATTAATTAATATTTTGAATATTTTTCCACAATATAAATTTATATTGATAAAACTTTCGAACTCATCATCATTGGTGCCTTTTTTGAAAATAAATTCAGTACTAGTATAAAAAGAAAGAATTAAAAACTTCATTTTCACATGGATGAATATTTGGTTCTCAACATCGAATATTTGGCAACTTTTATGAAATTATATTTCTCCTAGATTGGGTACGAAAATCCTCCCAACGACACATGGCAACACTGAAAAGGAATAGAGAAATTGTATCCAGTTGTCTGCAAGGACGACGGACGACGTTTACAGAAACACGAACGGACGGAAACAAAACGAAATCAAGACGAGAAAGAAGAACTCTTCAAAGTTCAAATGCCTAAAGTAATTTCTCCGCTGCTCGCTCTGTTGTGCTTTTCGTCTCGTTCTCTTCCTCCCTTCTTGACTCTCTCTCTCTCGCTGTTTCACTCTCCCTTCTTTGCTCTCACTTCTTCGCACACCCTTCGTCGTTCATGCTTTGTTTTTATCCCGGGGTTGGTGGTGAGTGAAAATCGAAAAAGGGAGAGCAAAACAAAGAATGGCAAAAAGTGCGAAATTTCCTCTTCTCCCGACCGACAAAGGACGAAGATGACGGAGAGAATGATGGAATTACGAAGAGCTGGACAGGGAGGAACACGTGAGAGCGAGAAACGCAGCTAAGCTGAAATGATGGCGATGGGGGGCGTGATGGGGGCGGGTCGGGGAAGCACCTCAAGGTGTGCGACAAAAACGTGCTGAACTCGCGGCGAACAATGGACATGGGCGAAGCAGGACGACGAGGGCATCGTCGTAATATTCCATAAGCATTATCCTTTTACTGCTTCTTCGCCTTCTTCGCCTTCTTCTTCTCTGTTGTGTGTATATCAATGTGAGTGTATTTGTGTGTGTTTGTTGGTGTTTGTGTGCTCTTTTCAAATCTCATCCGCTTAAAACTTACAGAGCAAATATTTACTTAAGCGACTGCGACTGGAACTCCGATTCGGAATGTTTTGTTGTTCTGTCTGTGTGTGTGTGTTTTTGTTTCCTTTCCTTTCGCATCGTCCATTTTGTTCTGTAAATCCTTTTGATCCTCGTTAACTTAAATGCCACGGGTCACGTGGTCGTCCGTCTGAGACGTTGGGGAGGAAGGAAGAATCATTCCAATGCCGTGAGGTTCGGAGGCGAACTCGTGGTCGATGCCAGCGGGGATTCCCAGTCGAATGCATCGAAATATTTCATGTTCTCGCGGTTGTCGGTCGCCAATCGAAATGGAAATTAAGTGGAAATCAATGTAGCATCCACCCACCCTCCAGTCTTAAATTCTGATGCGATTTTCAACTTCATTAAAATGTGCATTAAAGTTTCGCATTATCCTCTGTATTTGTGGGTTAATCTATTTTTAACCCACTGACATTTACTTTCCGGCTTGGTTTGCCGCAAAGGTGAAAAGTCACTCTTTGTGCTATATTAATATATTTGTAGGCATTGTACGAGCATATTATTAAATTACATTATTACATTCCATGTTTGTTGAGTAAAATGCTATTTAAAATTGCAACAATAAATAAACCCATTAAGGTAGTTAAATTTAGAAATTATTGCAATATCTGGCCTTGGTTGGTGGATTTAATTTCTATTACACTATAATTAGTTTGATGCACTTCTTTTCTCATAAACCTCTGATCCTTGAACCAAATCCATATCCTTTTCGATGATTATATCATTATTTATTGTCAATTCTACTATAACGAAAACATTCGAATTGTTTAAAACTTTATAATAAATGCGTTTCTAAAGAACCCATAACTTATTATTTACAATATATAGGATTTGGTAATCAACCACTTTCTCAATAATTATCTTCCTCGATGAGAAACTCATGGAGCCAGTCGCTCGTAGACCCAGTCGTTGTCGCCCTTGTGCACCAACTTTCCATCGACCTCCTGAAAGAAAAGACAAAAAACCAATTATTTCGAATTAATGTTCAATTTCCTAAACAGTGGCGAACCTTCTCTGCATCGGCACCATGTCGGAAACGTATGCGATCGTGCAGCCGGTCCGTCTGTCCCTGCCAGAACTCGACCTGGCGCGGTCGGATCAAGTAGCCGCCCCAATTGGGCATCGGCACCTCGCCGTCAGCACCCAACTTGGACTTGATGCCCGCCTCGACCTCATCCAAATGACTGCGCGACGGTATCTTCGTGCTTTGCTCACTGGCCAAGGCGCCGATTTGACTGGCCCTTGGTCGCTGATGGAAATAGGCCAACGACTCGTCACGGGGAATCTTTTCGGCGGTGCCTTCGATGCGAACGGAACGACGCAGTGGGCACCAGTAGAAGGTCATGGCGACATTCGGATTGCTGGCGATGTCTTCGGCCTTGCGACTACCGTAGTTGGTGAAGAAGGTGAAGCCGGCGGGCGTCACGTCCTTCAGCAGAACGAAGCGGTTCGAGGGGAAGCCGTCCCTAGGAGACAATAAGACAAAGATTGGATGAAGAGAGGTTTTCAAGTAAATAGATCGAAGCAAACTCACTTGCTCACGGTGGCCAGGCAGCCAGCGTTGGGCTCCAGAATCTCTTCGGTGTTGAGCGCCGTCTCGAGCCACTCGCGGAAGACGTGGTACGGATCCTTGACCTTGATGTTCTCCTCGAGGAAGACCTCCTTCTTCTCGCGGTACTTCAGACGCAGAGCTGCAAGATTTAAGGTTTAGAAGTTGATCTCGATGCGATGATTTCCACTGCTCACCGGACAAATTTGTCGCCATGGTGCGGATTTGATTAATGCGCTGCACTGAGCTCGATCAAGAAAAGCACAAGCGATGAAGTATTTGTGATTAGAACGGGTTTATGACTTGACATTGATTATGGTTATCGCCACCTACTTGTTGTTATTGTTTTTATTCTCGTTCCTCTTCGTCGAAGTTTTTCGTATGCTGTGAGTTCTCGTTCGTTCGTTACACCATCATCAAATCGTTCAAGAGCTTTGTTCAGTGGACAGAAGAACATATGATTTTGACAGCGATCAGCTGTGAGAAAGAGGGAGAGAGAGACAGAGAGCTTAAAAGCATGCGTCAATCACGACGTGACCATCGGGTGAATCTTGTTAGACGATTTTCGATTTGTAATCAGTGGGTGCTTGAGCAAACTAATGTGAATTTGATGAAAACCAAAGTTCGTAGATGGTTCAAAATACTATTTTTTTATTTTATTGCGGTTTCAAAATTATTAATTTTTATTAAATTCCATGCATAGGAAAAATTTGTTAAATGAGAGACGTTTGTGAAAAAGCTTCTGCCATCTCTCTCTTCAACAAGAGCTTTTTCTGATGTTTTCAAGCTGACAAAAGCTTTTCACCTCTCTCCCCCATTAAAGCTTTCGATGGAGTTCACCACACTCGGTTGTAGCCGATGTCCCGCCGAATGTCAGCCCAAAGGATACGAGGCAAAGGCGAAAGCTCGCCAAATATGCGTCAAACGATGAAAACAAAGTCAACCAAAGCGGTGATGAGAGGGAGAGAGAGAGAGATAGAGATATAAACTCAACACATTTGGCCTGGTTGCCAAAAAGGACACCAAACCTTGAGGTGGCTGGGGTCGCTGGCATGGGGGAGGTGGGGTCTGTCGGGCGAAAGTGGAACAGCGCAAAGGCGACGATGACACAAATAGCGACCGAGACCGAGCGAGCGAGAGACAAAGAGCGGAAGCCAAAGTACACAAAAGGCTCCTGGACGTTCGCTGGTGCGGTGCGCTTAATTTTTTACGTGCGAACGAAAAAAATAACTCAAACTGAAATCCCCAACAAACCACTGAATAAGAAAATAATACCATAGAAGTTGGCGAAAATCAACTAATTACAAAATCTAATTAATATCCGTGAAACTCCAGAGGGAAAAATGAGAAAATTTCCTCGAGGATTTTAATCGAATGTGGTTTTTGTTGTATTGTGGCGAAAAAAACGATTTAATTTCCGTGGCGAAAGTGAAAGTGCTACCGAAAGTGCGTTCGAAGTGCAAGTGTTTAACAGAGAGAGAGATAGCAAGAGAGTGAGATTACATCGAGGCCCAGTCTTGTAGGGTCCTCGTAGACCCCAAGAATCCCTTGAAGACCCCAAACAGTCCCATCTAAACCTAATCAAAGTGTGAACAAAAGGGAGAAAACAGGATCCAAAGCAACCTGAGTTTATTGTGAAGAATAACAAAGGCAAATTCAGCGAGCTTTTTGCAAGGGATTCTGTGCCTATGCCAATTGAGTGCCTTATATCCTTTGACAACAATCCACAAGGTGTTTACTATGCCGGACAGGAGCTCTCGGGTGTCGTCGATTTGCGCGTCGATGCGACCAAGAGGATCAAAGGTATCAACAATATCATTAACATCAATCTTCAGTTCATCCTTCTTCCGTTTTTGGTGACTCTTATGGTTGTCGGAGTTCCGCTTGAACTCGCAGAGTTTTAAAAACCCTTTTCGATATGCACTCAGTTCGTCCTTGCCCCATACCACTAAACTATGTACTTACTACACCCCATTATGACTAGCGCCAAGTACTTTATCAACCCGCTCTCTGCGCCTCATCCTCCTTTTCCTCCTCGTCCTCCTCCCCTTTTCCTCCTCGTCTTCTTCCTCTTTCTTCTCCTCATGTCACGTGAATTCCCAACTTCCTCGCTCCACTGCACTTGGGATTCGCGTTAAACGCAATGAGTCACCGCGTCTCGTCCTGCCCTGGGAGTTCGGTTAATAATTGCTATTATTATTTTTTTGTTGTTACGTTTTTAAATTTTTTTATGTGGATTTCAAATTTTGTTCATATTTCACTTTATTTTTGTATTATTTTATTATATTCTTGTTTTCATTTTATTTTTGTTTTCAATTTATTTTAGTTTTAATTTTATTTTTGTTTTCATTTTATTTTTGTTTTAATTTTTTATTTTTATTTTGTTTATGTGATCATTTTTATTTTATTTATGCTTTCATTTTTATTTTAGGTTTGTTTTCATTTTAAGTCTATATTATATATTTTAATTTTTTTGTTGTTCATATTTTTTTGTTAAATAATATTAAAAAATAAAATAAAAATAATTAAAAATAATAAAATTCAATAACAAAAAGGTTGAAATAAATAAAACAAAAATAATTTATTTTATTATTGTTTTTTATTTTTTTCATTATTTTTCATTTACATTCTTGCATTTTATTTTTTTTATTTTTCCTTTTATGTTTATTTTCCTATTACTCCAGGTGTACTTGTTATTATAATATCGTGTGTGTTGTTCGTTGTTCTTGTGAATTTTGTCCTCATCATCATCTCGTTGTTGTAGTTATTATCGTTGTTTTTATAATTGTTGTTTAGTATTTTTGTTGTTTTCGTTATTATTTTTGTTTTGATTATTATTGTTGTTTTTTTATATACTGATTGTTGTTGTTTTGATTAATATTTTTGTTGTTGTTGTTTTTATTGTTGTTTTCATTAGACTATTGCCATTGTTACCCTTTAAAAACAAAAGCAATGTTTTGCCACTGCGTGTGAATTAAAAATTCATAGAATTTAAGTGTGTTTTAATGTTTGCCTTTACTTTCTATCTCTGTCTCATTTTCCTACTCTCTCTCTCTCATTTTCCTTCATTATTTATTTCACTTTCTCTGTACTCCCTCGACGTCCTGTTTTCCTTATTTTGAATTTAGCTTAGTTTATAATTTTTAATTTTTGCTGGAGCTTTTTAATTTTTTATATTGTGTTTTGATATTTATTTATTTTAGTGTTTATTTTTGTATATATCTTTTTACATATTTTTGTATATTTTTGTAGATATTTTTGTGTTTATTTGTGTATATATTTTGTTATATATTTTTGTATATACTTTTTATTTCTATAGTTAGTCTAATTGTTGTTGTCATTGTCATTGCCGCCATTTTAAACTTCACCATTTTAAATTGCGCCATTTTAAACAACATCATTCAAAGAGACGGCTAATTAAGTAGATGGCGATTATAGCGGTTGGGGAAAAACAAAGGACATACGGTTGGGAATCCCTGGGGACTCAGTGGTAATGGGTGTATATCAATGTTGTCATTGTTTTCATTAGATATTGTCGATTATGATCTTTTTTGTTTTTCTCCCCTTTTTTTATTTCACTATCCGACACAGAATTCTTTGTAAACATGAGTTAAAAGTTCACAGGTTTTAATTACTATTGTTGTTGTTCTTCCTGTTCATTATTATTGTTATTGTCCTTTGGCTATTGTTGTTTTTCTTCATGTTCATTACTATTGTTGTTATCCTTTATGTTGAATTACTATTATTGTTGTAACTCCTGTTGTCATTGTTGTTGTATTCGCATTGTTGTTGTATTCACTGTTTTGTACCCTGTTGCGTTTGAGCTCCAACGTCTAATTAAAACAGTAGCTCTCGCTATCTCTTTTTATTTTCGTTTTCATTTCTGTTTTTGCTATTTACTTTTGTATTGTTGTTGTTGTTGTTGATTTGCCGATTATGTACGTTTTGTTGTGGTGGTTTTTGTTTTTGTTTTCTTTCATTGTTAATCTATTTCTGTCCACCCATTGCTCATTTGTTCTACGCCTTCTCTTTCTGTAATTCCTTCTGTTCATCTCCTGTTCAACCCCTCATCCTCCCTTTCTTCCTTCTCTTCACACCCGCCGACACGTGCATCCGTCGAAGGCATCCACGCTTCTGCCTCTCAGGGATTAGGATGGGCCACATTTTGTTGTTGTTGTTGTTTTTATTGTTGTATTTTCCTCCTCTCCGGCAACTCAATTCATGGGTGCTCATTTCCGCATAACGAGCCACGCCTCCCACTGAGCTTCCGCCAGCGATCTGCCCATTAATTGTAATTAAATACCCGACCCACAACCGAGAAGTTGCTCGCTGACGAATCCACCATTGGACAGTCGTGATGATGGATGAAAGTGCTGGAAAGATTTTCCCGTTCCACCTCTGTACGGAGCTTCGGCCTTCGGCGGAGAGTTTTTGCCAAGAATTCGGCAGGAAATGTGAGAGTGTGAGAAGCGAATGTGGGACAAGGACATTGTTGTAATATGTTGAATAACATGTTGCTCTCTTTATGGTTTCGGCACGACGTGACGGCTTGTAAACCGACCGCCTCCCACACGCCCCAACCGTCGATGTAATATGAACTCACCATCGCGTTAACTGAAAAACACATTTATTAAATGCTTTCAACCGATTGATGGACTTTTATGGAATATTTAAATATCAGACAATGGTTTTCATTAATTATTACATTACAAAATTCAAACTGATATGCAAATTTCAAATATTTTTTTAAGTAGTATTTGCTCACATTCGGTCCAATATCTCTCGAAATAGCGGAGTTCCGAAGGTTTAAATTGACTTCGATTTCATTTGCGGTATGGGTTGTCCAAGTCCGATCAGAACTTTAGTCACAGTGAGTCCAGAAAGTGAACCCCGAAAATTCAAAAAATAAAAAATATTTTTTAATGGAAAACTCAGATTCGGTTAAAATCTTGATATCTCTTAAAATGACCGAGTTATGACGACTTAATGATTTCTTGTCTAAAATTGGAACCCAATTCAGTTTCAGTCGTGATAGAAAAACGGTTGAGGCCGGCTTTTATATATTTATATTCTATCGAGTGATTTCAAATAAAAATGAATTTTAAACTTTGCTAGCGATTCACATCACCGTCAGCGGATATGCGAAGATACGATGGATAAAGAAGGGCTATCCGCGGGACAGCGAGCGAGCGATGTGTCGCGCCTACCGCTCGTACTTGTCGTCCCGCTCATATGTCCTGGGCACGTGCGCGACCAGCTCGATCATCGACTGGTCCGCCGGCGAGTACTCGTACACGTTCCACGTAATACTGCCAGAGAATCTGCCGACCTCGTTCGATGGCAAATACGGCCAGATACACTACGAGATCATCACGACCATCGATCGGCCGGGACGATACTCGAAGGTCTTCAAGCTGCCATTCACGGTCATCCATCCGCTCGATCTCAATGCGGATGCGATCTACAGGGTGAGTGATCGCACATGATCGTTAGTTACCGTTGAATGAAAATGATTTCTCCAGGTCCCGCTGGAGATACTGAACCGAAAGCGTTTCTGGAGCTTCTGCTGCCCGACTGGGCCGTTGACCGTGAAGTTCTCGACGCCGTACTGCGGCTACGCCCCCGGCCAGAAGATCCACTTCGTCCTGTACATCAACAACGAGTCCTCGATCGACATCACCGCGTGCGATGTGAAGCTCAAGCAGGAGGTCGCCTACGAGTCGCACGATCCGCAGCACGAGTATCGCTACGACAAGAACCTGATCGCGCGCAAACAGTTCGGCAACGTTCTGCGCTGGAGCCGCAAGGTCTACCGCGGCTTCCTCGATCTGCCCTCGATTCCGCCCACGTCAGCGAAGACGCCCTGCCCCATCGTTGTGAACTACTCGATCAAGATCATCGTCAATCCCACGGAGTTCCATTGGAAAATGAAGCTTAAGATACCCCTCACCATCGGCAGCATCCCCATCATGGATCCAATCGGATCGATCCGTGAAACTCGCCACGACCAACATCAACATTCCCGTCATCAACACCATCAACATCCTCACCATCCACATCACTCACACCACCACCATAATCAACATCATCTCCATCCTCATTCGCCTCATGACCAATCGGAAGTTCAGTCGCTACAAAACGAGGTTCGTCTATCACGCAGCAACAACAACAATCGTTCGTTCAACAGCACTCGAAGTCACGAACACCAACATCACCATCACCGTAATCACCACCACCACCAACACCAACAGAGCCAGCGTCACTCGGCTTCGACACCTGCTCTGACGGCGTCGGACGCAGACAATCCACCGGACTATATACCAATGAGTAAGAGAGTAATCGTATTTCATTCTAATTCCGATTGAGAATTGCTAATGGTTGATTTTATGGCAAATACTTTCTGAATTTACGTTCCTGTTTTCGTTTGTTTTTGTTTTTCTTTTTTTAATTTAGAATTTTTAATGTTAACCTACATTTGCATTTTTATAGACAAACAATTTTGTCAACAACAAAGTATTTTGAATGGAACATTTATTTTGAAGATTTTTAATGCTTTGCATACATTTCCTTTCACTTTGAGTGTTATATACATATATATTGAATGACCGTATAGGAAATATTTCTATAATAATTTAGAGATAAGGAGCAGGGTTCAGGACTTCAGAGTAGTTGAATATTGAAAACAACACTCATAATATGAGCAATGGAAAATCATTTATTTATTTTTATTTGTTTGTATTTTATTCAGTTCTTTTTTTTATTTTTTTTTCGACCAAAACGAAATCTTAAACGCCTAATCTTAATCTAAACTAATCGTACCATTTTTTCCATAGCGTGGTAGGAAATCGTGTTGTGATGGCCAAATACCCATTTCGGTTCAATACACAACATTCTCACCAAGTATTTACCCAAATTGGTAAAAATATGGATATTTATAAAGAATGTCCTACCGTATCCAGCACAAATGGTGATCTCATCTTTCCTTTGTGATATTGGGTTTTCATGAATAATAGCCTGAATTTTGAAATTTTCGAAAATTTAGAGGTCGTTACGAATGATAAATGAAACGGAATGATAAAAATTAATTAATATTAGAAAAAAATATAAAGGAATAGTATAAAATAAACGAAAATAATTTTAAATATAAATTCATGAAAAATCCGAAATAATTAAATATTGAAATTGTTTTCTTTTGTTGTTTTGATATTTGTAGTAAACTTAAATTTTTATTTAAATATTTTACATATTATTTAGACTTATGTTTAAATAGTTTTTATCTTCGTTGTTTTTCAAATTCAAACCAAATATAATTATTTTTGTAAATTATAAATTTTCACAAAATAACGCGTATTTACGGAGATATGAACGATTTAAGATTTTCATGTAAAATTGCATGAATTTTCAAAAATTTAGAGGTCGTTACGAATTAACGTTCTTTTCGCAAAATAACGCGTATTTACGGAGATATGAACGATTTAAGATTTCCATGAAAAATTTCATGAATTTTCAAAAATTTTGAGGTCGTTACGAATTAACGCCCTTTTCGCAAAATAACGCGTATTTACGGAGATATGAACGATTTAAGATTTCCATGAAAAATTGCAAGAATTATGAAATTTGCGAAAATTTAGAGGTCGTTACGAATTAACGCCCTTTTCGCAAAATAACGCGTATTTACGGAGATATGAACCATTTAAGATTTCCATGTAAAACTGCATGAATTTTCAAAAATTTAGAGGTCGTTACGAATTAACGTTCTTTTCGCAAATAACGCGTATTTACGGAGATATGAACGATTTAAGACTTCCATGAAAAATTGCAAGAATTATGCAATTTTCGAAAATTTTGAGGTCGTTACGAATTAACGTCCTTTTCGCAAAACAACGCGTATTTACGGAGATATGAACGATTTAAGATTTCCATGATAATTGCATGAATTTTCAAAAATTTTGAGGTCGTTACGAATTAACGCCCTTTTCGCAAAATAACGCGTATTTACGGAGATATGAACGATTTAAGATTTCCATGAAAAATTGCAAGAATTATGAAATTTGCGAAAATTTAGAGGTCGTTACGAATTAACGCCCTTTTCGCAAAATAACGCGTATTTACGGAGATATGAACCATTTAAGATTTCCATGTAAAACTGCATGAATTTTCAAAAATTTAGAGGTCGTTACGAATTAACGTTCTTTTCGCAAAATAACGCGTATTTACGGAGATATGAACGATTTAAGACTTCCATGAAAAATTGCAAGAATTATGCAATTTTCGAAAATTTTGAGGTCGTTACGAATTAACGTCCTTTTCGCAAAACAACGCGTATTTACGGAGATATGAACGATTTAAGATTTCCATGATAATTGCATGAATTTTCAAAAATTTTGAGGTCGTTACGAATTAACGCCCTTTTCGCAAAATAACGCGTATTTACGGAGATATGAACGATTTAAGATTTCCATGAAAAATTGCAAGAATTATGAAATTTGCGAAAATTTAGAGGTCGTTACGAATTAACGCCCTTTTCGCAAAATAACGCGTATTTACGGAGATATGAACCATTTAAGATTTCCATGTAAAACTGCATGAATTTTCAAAAATTTAGAGGTCGTTACGAATTAACGTTCTTTTCGCAAAATAACGCGTATTTACGGAGATATGAACGATTTAAGACTTCCATGAAAAATTGCAAGAATTATGCAATTTTCAAAAATTTTGAGGTCGTTACGAATTAACGTCCTTTTCGCAACACAACGCGTATTTACGGAGATATGAACGATTTAAGATTTCCATGATAATTGCATGAATTTTCAAAAATTTTGAGGTCGTTACGAATTAACGCCCTTTTCGCAAAATAACGCGTATTTACGGAGATATGAACGATTTAAGATTTCCATGAAAAATTGCATGAATTTTCGAAAATTTAGAGGTCGTTACGAATTAACGCCCTTTTCGCAAAATAACGCGTATTTACGGAGATATGAACGATTTAAGATTTCCATGAAAAATTGCATGAATTTTCGAAAATTTAGAGGTCGTTACGAATGATAAATGAAACGGAATGATAAAAATTAATTAATATTAGAAAAAAATATAAAGGAATAGTATAAAATAAACGAAAATAATTTTAAATATAAATTCATGAAAAATCCGAAATAATTAAATATTGAAATTGTTTTCTTTTTTTGTTTTGATATTTGTAGTAAACTTAAATTTTTATTTAAATATTTTACCTCTTATTTAGACTTATGTTTAAATAGTTTTCATCTTCGTTGTTTTTCAAATTCAAACCAAAGATAATTATTTTTGTAAATTATAAATTCTTTGAAACCATAAATTTTTAAAATCATAATTTTTAAACATGTTGCTAAAATAGTTTTCGATTTCTTTTTTCAAGTGCCCCCATCGTACGAGGAGGCCATGGCGTTGAGCGAGAAGTTCTTCGACGACACCGAGTACTTGCAGGACATGAGCATGTCGAGCATCGCCAGCAATGGCAACGGCAACGTGAAGGGCGAACCGTTCAAGCCCCGTTACCCGGTCTACTACGAGTACGAAACACCGACCATACCGCCCGGTAGTGAAGATTCCACATCCGATATTTACATTGAAATTGACCAAACACCATGAGAAATACTTATAGAAAATTTGATTTAATTGTTTTCGAAACGTCTTTTCTTTTGGAATGCAATACTTTTGTAATGGATTGGGTGTTGATTGCATTTATTCCTTTCTTTATGATTATCATCTAATTAAATCGACTAGTTGGTAGATATGAATATGTTTAATTTTGAATAACAAATTTTTACACGAAATTAGCACGCAAAAATTATTCGAAAAACCGAAAAAACTGAAAAACAACACTTTACAACAATCATATTTTTATAAGATAGCAAATTGAAAAAACAAAAAAAAAACTTAATTATTTATTTAATATTTAAGCAGAAGTTAATTTATATATATGCTTGTCTTCCTCTCTTCCAAACGCCGCCTGCCACACTCTGTCTCCTTCTCTCTCGCTCTCTGTGTGTATCTCTGTCTATGTGTCTGGCATGATACTTCGTTGTACGTGTCTCCGTCTCGCCTGCCGTCCACCACCCCACTCACTCTCTATCCGTCTCTGTCTACGCGGGGAATGCACACGACTAACGGCCACTCTCTCTATCTATCTCTCTCTCTCTCTGTGTGTCTGCCCTGGTCCGCCTCCTGCTCTCCAAACCTCTAGAAAGCCTCTACGACCATCAGTCGCCGCTGCAGTTGCGCATCGCCCTGGAGCCCGAGTCGTCGTCATCGTCGGCGGCGGACGCGGATGGAGATGAGGAGGATTGTCATAGCGTCAGCAGCGTTGCCACCCTGACCATTCGACGGAATCCGGAGAAGCGCTGAGCAGGATCACTCATACATCCGCAATCGTATGTGGGTAGTCATCTCAATCTCATACATGCACATCGCTTGAAGGTTGTGGGAAACAGCGTTAAACGTTTCTCGGCTCGAGCGCCCGAAAATATGCTTCAGAAATTTACAATTAAGATAACTAAAACTCTCACAAATTCTGTAAACATGCTAAAAGCTAACACCAGTCGAAACTGTGTGCATTTTTAACTCTTCGAAAACAAAAACAATATACAACAACAATAGAAACGTAACAGAAGAAGAAAAAGAAAAAAAGTGCCATTGAATTCATCGTTTCAACCATAAAAAAAAGTAAAACAAATACATTCAAATATTGATCTCGATCTAATCGTTAAAAATAAAATCATTCTAAAAAATTCAAGTTGCAAGAACTTTTTTTAATGTTTAAAACAAATATATAGTTAAATCTTAATAAACAAATATATTATTGAAAATGTATACTTACATACATTTAGATAAATGTTAACGTTTACTTTCTTCCTTATGTCGCGATGCACACCTTAAAGTTAGTCAAATTATCTACATGTGAAAGTGAGACAAAAAAAAAAACAATTGCACAATTTATATATTGAATATACACGCATAGGTACATACATAATAAATATATAGTATATATAACAGAAGAACCCTTAACGAACACACATAAGAAGCCCAACAAAGAATCTACAATTAAAAAGATAATGATCAAAATATTCTCAATGTTTCTGTAAATCAAAATTTGAAACTTTTCTTTCCTTTTTTAATTTTAAGAGACCTTGTATTTTAAAACCAAACGATACTTTTTCAATTAATTTCCATATATCGCTTCGAGTTCGCGAAAAAGAAAATAACCATTGACAGTGATGAGAAAAATGATGGCGACACCGAATCCCACGACCAAGGTATTCCCAATGAAAAATACAAAAAAATAAATTCTGAAAACTTTTGCTTTAAATTCTCAAAACTGTTGGTAACAAAAATATATGCCTAAATACTGTTATACACACTATTACCTTCGATCTGAAAATATCAATTGAATTTCCATCAATTGTTGTTGACTTTTGCATTTCAGTGTCGATCGATGTACAGCATCATATAACAACAACAATAATAATAAACTACACTGATAGCCCAAGATGCCTGCTCGTCGAATAACAAATAGAGACCATACATAATGAGATAAAAGTTCACGAGATCTTATCTTTTTTATATAAATCTAGTTAAATCTGATCCAATTTTGCGTGATGTTCAAGTTCTGTTGATTCTTCCGATTATTCAAATGTATATCTCAATCTTTTACAATTTATTGTTTTACTAAATGTTCAAAACGTGTGAAAAAAAGTACACTGTAAAAAATACAACAAATATATGAAATTCAAAAATTAAACTGAAGAAGTTTTATTACAGATCATTATCATCAACCGTTAAGTATTTTTATGACATGAAAAACACCCTCATTGTGCCACAAAACACTTTTTCAAATCCGAGGATAATTTAGATAATTTTTGTATATTTAATTTTTTTTTATTTTGGGGTTTTTGCAATCTGTCTGTTGTTGAGACGCATCAGAGGCACTCGTTCGCAGTTAAATTCAAATTCGTTCTACTCCGCAGCTTCAGTCACTGCACGGCAGTCGGTCGCTCTACAAGTCATTGTATTACTTGTCAGGTTCGTCGACGCACACACATAGAGTAGATTTTTTTGGCGCTAACAATATATCATTAGAGTTTTTTTCTCTAATGAAGACAATCGCAGCGAAACGTGCAGATAACGAGCTATCGTTGGCAGAAGAACGTGTTTCTGAATTTATTGTTTATTATTGATAATTTTGCGAAAAGAAAAAACCATGCCAACCACATGCGTGCTTGTCTTTGATCGGGTAACTCCAATATATTTCGCCGGTGATCAAGTCGGTGGCAATATCGTGTTGACAAACACCAAAGCGATGCGACTTGATGGTGAGTGATTAAAATTTCTTTATACAGGGTTTTTCATCTAGTACGATGTTAGAATACTAGATGTTTTTGATCGATAAAAAGAAAAGCAGTCTGAAGATATTTCATATGAGATGCAACTCAAGCAAGTGTCCATTTATTGTACTGAAAATTGACAAGAAGACCTTGTGTAACTACATTGACATTATCACCATTGAGAAGAATAAACAATCGTTCTATATGATTATGATTATAACTTTACGATCGTCTCTTTTCACAATGTATGCATGCGTGCATTGGGCTTTGTCGGTTTTATTACTAGTCTCAATGATGCCTTGACTGCATAGTAAGATAATTGGATTATTACGTCAATGAGTTTTAGAGGTTCAGTAGATTAGATAAGTGGGAAGATGGGGATAGATGGAATTGATGGTTGGCATTCCAATGGAGTAGAATGGACTGGTTTTCGCATATCAGCATTTTTAGCAACAAATTGTTCTCTCTTTTCCCCTAGGTGTTGTTATCAAATGCAAAGGTTTCGCTCAAGTCAATTGGTATGAGAAGTTATCGATCTCTAAAACTCCGGAGATCGCGCACAACGACAGCACCGACGATGCAGCCCACCAACAAGTCCACTATCACGATGAAGAGATCTACATCGATGAGGATATCATCGTCGATCCCCATCCCTTAACCCTCGATGCCGGACGCCACGACTTCCAGTTCAGTTTCCGATTACCCGAGTACTGTCCATCGACGTGTTCGGTGAAGTACGGTGATATTTCTTACCGTGTAAGCCTGATACTCAAACGGAGATCGAAACACGACAAACGTTTCGAACGACGTTTCCTGGTGAAGAAGCGTCGGGCTCTCGAGACGGAATCAACAAAGGAGAACAAAGTGGGTTTAGCTTTCTCTGTTTCACTATTAAGTTCAATCATTTCTCCATTTCTTTATCAAGTTCATTAATTTTCTGAGTTTCTTCACCGTCAGACCTTCGACAATTGTCTCGGCGTTTGCTTCTCCACGTCTCGCAGCGGTTTCCTGCCCGGTCAAAATATCAGATTTTGCTTGGAGACCGCCCTGGACACAGGCGTGTTTGGAAAATACCAGGTGCGTCTGAGTCAAAGGTATGTCTTTCAGAGTCGTCGACATCCGCTGGAGCGCCGCAAGGAGGTGGTCTATAAATTGGTCGCAACCAAGTCTGACCTCGATCCACGGACTCGAACTCAAGAGGGCAGCCTGCGGGTTCCTCTCCTGGCACCGCTGACAATGGACAATGCAAGCGGGATCATCAGCGTCTCGTATCAACTGGAAGCCATTCTCTACAGAAGTGACAAACGGAAGCAAGTCCTGACCAAGCTGGTCATTCCCATCGTGCTGGGCTCAAAGCTGCCTCCAGAAACGAACGATTCCTGGACTGAGAAAATTCCCTTGATAGAGAGAGAGAATAATCTTTGGAGAGACAACGATCTCTGGAGTGAAAATGAGCTCCGGAGTGAAAAAGATCACCGGAATGTGGATGATCATCGACTGATTCGCCATCTCCCGCGCATCTCTTACGACAACACAACTAATTCACGACTAATTTTCTTCTTCCTATCGAAGTTTAGTCAGCGATCTCAACGAAATAAATCAGCGCTATTTAATTCTCCGAAGTGAGTCGAAGTCTAATGTATTCGGCTCTAGAGACTTTTTTGAACGCCGACCTTTGTTGGTGAACTCATGTCGCAGAGACTCCAATGTCAACATTATGCCATACGCGAACGACGTCTGCATGCAATTGTTGATGATACTCTAAGGCAAGCTATTAAGAGTAGTAAGAGTAATGTTAGTAAAAGTAGTAATGGTAGGAAGAGTAGTGGTAATAAAATAGTAAGAGTTATAGGCATAGCAATGCTAGTAGTATGAATCCTAGTGAATATTAAATAATCTCATATATATGTCTACCACATATAAATTCTAATACAATGTATTCATTCAATTATAAAAATCATTCTCTTCACGAAATAAATAAAAAACGAATTTAATTGCTTGCTGTTTATCTCTCATTTTTTTCTCCATCTCCGCTCTATGCCCCAGAAGGAGAGAGAAAGTTTCATTATGGAATCACATACACACATAGATATTCATCTCATATCCACACTTGCACATACACACTCGTGATAAACTCTGTTTGAAAGTTGCGCCAAAAGCCATTCGAACTCACTCCATGCGGAAGAAGGCTTTATTTTTTTTCGTACGCATCATAACGGAAGGATATCAGACAGAGTCGTTGTGCGGCTTCCTCGTGGACCATTGAATATCGTAGGCGCCAACTTATCGATCCCTCGACTTCGGCGGCAGCCAAACAATGTCTCGAGCCACCATCGACCACGATAAACATAGCGAGAGTCGGAGTCAGAGTGTGAGAGACAGTCGACGCGGACGACGGTTATGAAGGAAGCTGCTTCTTCGAGAAACGCGTTTATTAGAATTTTGATGGTCTCAGTGGATTCTCGTGCCGCGCTTCTCCCAGTAAACGAACCGCGC
Organism: Coelopa frigida; assembly: GCA_017309665.1. Taxonomy (NCBI): domain Eukaryota; kingdom Metazoa; phylum Arthropoda; class Insecta; order Diptera; family Coelopidae; genus Coelopa; species Coelopa frigida. The sequence continues at coordinate 36,647,002 of CM029561.1, read as the reverse complement.
TTCTCCCAGAAACCAAACCGAACAATAGATTACTAAGTGTGGTGAGGTGCAGAAAGAGGAGGTCGCGTCGTTGTGATGCCGACGACCTGCGTCTTCCAGTTGGACCGCTTCAACCCGGTCTACAGTAGTGGCGAATACATTAACGGACGCATCCTGCTGCGGACGGACAAAGTGAAGCGGGTTAATGGTGTGTGTTTCTCCTACACATAAACTTCTATAGTTGGAGTGTTAAAATTGCAGTTGTGTTTTTACAGCTGTCTACGTGACGCTGGAGGGAGAGGCGAAGGTGCAATGGTCCATCGGCAGCAAGAGCGAGACAGCGAATTACTATGGCCATCAACAGTATTTGTACGCGAGGACAAATGTCTTCGATAGCACCATCTTTCCGCCCGGTACACATGTCTACGCTCTCAGTCTTCGCATACCGCCCGACTGTCCGACCACATGCCAGGGTCCCTACGGCTATATAGCCTACAATATATCGCTCACGGTGGCGAAGCAATGGAGCTTCGACGAGGTCTTCCGCAAACCCATCAGCGTCTTGCAGACCCTCGATCTCAACTACAATCCGGAGTATGCGGTGAGCTAACACACATTTTGTCTCACTCTTTTTGTCAAACTCTGTCTTTCATTCTCTCTGTCTCTCTCCCAATCTCCCTATCACTCTGTCACTTGTTCGTTTTATGTTTGATTGAACTTATCGACCTCTTTGGGTTTCACTTCTCTCTCACCCCCCAACAGTTGCCCATCAAGGACGAGAACATCAAATATCTCTGCAGTTGGCCTTGCACTTCGGGCCCCATCCTGACGACGCTGGTGGTGCCACGCAGTGCGTTCGCCGCCGGCGAGGACATCCCATTCCTGGTGGAGATCGACAATCAGTCGCCGCACTACGACATCGACGGCATCGAGGCGTCGCTCAAGCAACACTACGTCTTCTTGGCGCGCAAGCCGATGAAAAGGAATTTCCATCGCAAATCGTTGGCCCGCACAACGTTGGGCGACCGGACGCTGCGTCTGACGAAACGGACGTACGAGGGTGTGGTCGCGGTGCCCGCGGAGACGCCGCGCTCCACCCTCAACCCCAACTACATCGTCTTCCTGCACTATACGTTGCACGTGAAACTGAAGACGGGGCCGCTGCACTACGACACGAACATCGCAGCGCCGATTGTCGTTGGCACGGTGCCACTGCGCCAGCGGGAGGGGCGAGAGCGGGGCGTGACCACCAGCCAACCCGTGGGCTCCTCCACGGCAATGACGGCGTCGACCACCGTCGGTTATGGCAGCATGGCGTCGACGTTGGACGACGAACCGCCGCCGTCATACGATAGCTGCTGTGAGTTTGAACAAATCGTTCCAAAAATGAGTCAAAGAAGTTTTAAATAATAGTAAAAAATAATGGTAGACAATCAAATATATATTACAAATTGAGTAATATAAAAGAAATAATAATAAGAAAGAATAAAAAAGCATAAAAAATAATAACATGGGATAAAACCAATAACAATGAAACATTGAAATGATCGAACAACATAAATTATGTACATATATTATTTAATTAATTAATGAAAATTCATCATATTCATCATAGTCGATTAAAGATTTTCAATTGATTACTAACTAACAAATAGTAAATTTTAAATATTACTAATAAATAACGGTAAAGAAATAATAATAATAACTTTCAAAATGAATAAGAAAACAATTAAATGTGTTTCAATAATAATTTGTGTGAATAAAATAATTTATTTTGTGAGAAATCTTCAGTGACTAATTAAATTTGTGAACCTTTTCAGTGCCGCCGTCCTTCAGCTTTGCGACACTGGGCAGCCAACAGACCATCGACGACGGCTTCTTGAATGAACCACGGGAGCAACGCCAACGCATCCAGCTGCCCCCCTTCCCCGACTACAACACCTTCGTCTACCGGTCGCAAGCTGAAAATAACACGAATCAATTTGATCTTGAGCTCGATTTAAACCTAAACGAGGACCAGCTTGGGAATGATGATGAGGCAAATGAAGGGGACATGGATGACGAGGGAAACTTAACGGCCAGCGAGAAGGACTCCAGGAGTCTGGAACCCAAGGCGGGCGAGCAAGAAGACAGTCTCTGAATAGAAGACCACGTACCTAACTAGTTTCTCACTAGACAATAGATAGACAATAAAACCTCTCTCTCTAGATGTTAAGTCCCGATTTGATGTTGTGTTCAGATTCGATGTTGCATCCCGATTAGATATTGTATACGGATTAGATATTGTGTTCCGATTTGATGTTGTGATTTGATTACTTAGATTAGATTCGAAATTTAAAGCCTTAAAAATCCGCCCAATTACGATGATCGATACCTCCATGAGGACAGAATTAGGAAAAACCCTCACCTACCTAATAATGACTAATGCATGAGTAAATAAATAAGGAACAATAAACGTTGAACACTAATTAAATTCCCCTGTTTGAATTTCTCTTGCATTTATCTCTCTCTCTCTCTTTTTCTCGTACTTATGGCCATAATATTGAATTAGATATTTATATACATAGACATATACATATATGTGTTTACGCCGATCGAAGTAATTGTGATAAGCGATAAGATAATGAATTGTGCGAGCAAATGGATTTCGCTTTTCATTGATAATGCCTTCGATATAATAGAGGAAAACATATGTTTGCCCATGGTCAGTAGAGTTTCGACCGGGAGCCCCAACGGAACGATCATTTAATTTTCGCAGCGAGAAAGAGAGAGAAATATTTAAATAGATATCATTATGGTTCCCAATTGCAAGGTGGATTTGGATAATACCAGAGGCATCTATCATCCGGGTCAGATGGTCACGGGCCGAATACAAATGGTTCTGGAGGAAAGGATTCTCATCAAAGGTAAGATACGCCTTATCAGTGGGTGGGAGTTTCTCATTGGTGGATGACTCATCGATCGAAGATTTATAGCGGCCGTCCGTCCATTTATTTGATAAAGTCAATGAATAACTTTCCTCTCTCTCTCTCTTTCTCTCCACCCATTTTAAAGGTTTCGCTTGGAAACTCTCTGGCTATGCGGAGACCCGATGGGAAAAGCCGGTCAAGGAGAAGAAAAAGGAGCAGCAACAGCAGGAGTCCAAGAAGCCGAAGGTGGAGAAGCCCAAGGAATACTATATCGGGCGCAATGATTACGTCTGTATCACAAATTATATGTTTGGCTCCGAGGATGGTGAGTTGGAGTTCGGAAATCGACGTTTGATCAGATAAATTTGATCATGGAATTAACCACCCTCGCCCACTTTCAGCCAGCAGCCCGACGATGCTGCAAGCCGGCGTCTACCAATACCAAGTGTCCGCCTGCCTGCCGCCCACCTGCCCCTCCAGTTCGGAGACCGCCATCGGCCACATTCGCTACGAGCTGGAGGTCTTCTTGGTCTACCCCGATCGCCATCTCACTTGCTTCTCTCGCAACCTGCAGGTTGAGCGACCCCTCGACCTCCGTCTTCAGAGCCATGACCTCCTTCAACCCGTCAATCTGGACGTCTGCGAGCCTGTGAAGCGCGCCAAGTTCTGGCAACATCCACTCCAACTGCACGTGAACACACCGCAAAGGGGATACGTTCCCGGCGAACGGATCTCGGTGTATGTGAAACTCCTGAATGGCGGACGCGTGCCCCTCAACGATCTCACCTATCGCGTTAATCTCGTCGCCACCTCGATGGGTCGCCACAAGAATCACAAGCTGCGCAGTCGTGTCGATCGGACGAATCTGCTGACCAAGGTCCATTCGTTGTTCGGTCAAAACGGCAGCATGGTCGAGCATCTCGAGTCGTTGCAACTGCCGTCGGCTCCACCCACGACTCCGCACGCCGACTGCGAGTGCCTTCAGATCTCGTACGAGGTGGAGGTTGTCATTCGTTCTACGAATCCCAAGCGTTCGGTCCACGCTCTCGTGCCCATCACTGTGGGCACCATTTCGCTGCAGGACAAACAGACGCCGATGCTCGTTGCCCCAGCCCTCCTCACGGCAGAAGCAGCCACAACGGCAGCTCCAGCCACAGCTTCGGCGATGTCTGCCTCCATGGACAACCTGGCCTCGGCCCCACCTCTCGACAGTGGATCTTTGGGCGCCTCCAATGTAAGAGCCTCCAACCTGAGCGTCTCCATGGGCTCCTTGTGTAAGTTGATCATTCATTTTCGCGTGGAACCTTCGAATTGATTTTGCTTTCCTTCAGCCTCCTCCTTCAAGGAAGCCGACTTCATGCACGCCACAAAGCTCAACAAGAACTCGAAACAGACTCTGGCCGGTGAGATGACCGACTTCAAGCCCAAATATCTTTATTATAACTTGGAAGCTGACCTTCAGGAGGCGGAGGTGTCCTCGACCACCCCCAAGGAAGGGTAGAAATCAATATTGTAGGATCGCTTATAATAGATTATAATAGAAAAAAAGTAGGTTTAGTCAAAGTTCATGGTGGTTGATTTCATTCGACTCTCATGGATAACGATGGTAGAGGAAAAATCCATATCATAGATTTTAAGATGTATTAGACAAGGAATAAATGTAGTTTTTGAATAAAAGTGCTTTTAGTGAAATTTCTATAAGATGTATTTCATTCGACGCTCAAAGATCACGATTGTAGATGGCGCAGCAATCGTGACTTTGATAGGATCCGCCCACGGTGAAACGAAACACCGAGGACTGCGTAGAATCCGCATGCGAACCCAGAACGAAGGGCAGCCGCAGGATCAACGAGCGTCCTTTCGACACCCCGACGACTCGCACATTGAGTTCGTAGTGAACCTGCAGGACGGAGCAGTCGGTGATGTGAGTGGTGGTGCCTTCGCTGAGTGGAATCCGCAGATGCTCCTCGAACGATCGTCTGCTCCATGGAGATTTCTCGGTGGTCTCGATCAGCCGATAGACGAGCGCCGTCCGTTGAGCCATCGTGACCGTGTAGGGTTTGGCCCGGAATACGTAGGACGTGTACGAGGTGAACCGGTTGAGGGTGACTTCGACTGGGAGGATCTGCAGGGTGTCCGCCTTCTCTATCTCGATTAGGGCTCTCGATTTCTACCCGGGTAGCTAGCATTACCCGGGTACCCGGGTACCCGGACGCCCGGATACCCGGGTAATACCCGGGTATGGCATTACCCGGGTAATAGCCAATACCCGGGTAATAGCAATACCCGGGTAATAGCCAATACCCGGGTAATGCTACCCGGCCTTTCATTACCCGGGTAGCAGGCAAAGGCCGATATAAGCCTTTCGAAGCGAAACGACGCACATCGTTCGGCCTTTCAAGCGACGGAGCAGGTAGCGGGGGTTGGTTTTGAAGCAGAGTGCGTCGATTGTTGATGTTGTTGTTTTTTGTTCGTTTTTTGTTCGTTTTTTGTTTTGATGACCATTTGATGCGTTGTGTGTTTGCCTTCGCGCATCTTCGTGTGTTTGATGCGAAAAGATGCATAGGTTTTGAAGCAGAGTGCGTCGATTGATGTTGTTGTTTTTTGTTTGTTTTGATGACCCTTCGATATGTTATGCTTTGCATGAAATGCCTTACATATAAATATTAGAATGTGTAGGAATTAATTTCGCAATGATTAATGTAAAGAAGAAATCGATATTTGTTTAATATAATTTCTTTATAAAATGTTTTAATAAATGAATTTATAAATAAATTGTAAAAACATTTAAAAAAATATGAATTAAATCCAATTTATAAAAATATATAAAAATTTCTTTTTTTTTAATTTTTATAAAACTACAGTAGAATTCGGTTATAGCGACCGCCAAGGGACCGAAATTATACGTCGTTATAACCGAACGTCGTTGTATCCAAATAAGTGTGCGCATGTACAAACTATTAAGAACCAAACTTGCTTTGAAAATCCGACGTTATAAACGGATGGTTGTTATAACCGAGGTCGCTATAAATGAATTCTACTGTATTTTCTAAAGGAACATTTTTATAAAAAAATAATGTTATAAACTTTTTTTATAAATTTGTTTTTTAATTTAAAAAAAAAATATATATATATATATATATTAAATATCAATATGTTCATTGCATTAATCATTTGCAGATTGACAAATTAATTCCTACACATTCATACACACGCACTTCAAATGCGCGTATTAGTCTACGTAGCCAAATGCGCAGATTCTAATATTTATATGTAAGGCATTTCATGCAAAGCATAACATATCGAAGGGTCATCAAAACAAACAAAAAACAACAACATCAATCGACGCACTCTGCTTCAAAACCTATGCATCTTTTCGCATCAAACACACGAAGATGCGCGAAGGCAAACACACAACGCATCAAATGGTCATCAAAACAAAAAACGAACAAAAAACAACAACATCAACAATCGACGCACTCTGCTTCAAAACCAACCCCCGCTACCTGCTCCGTCGCTTGAAAGGCCGAACGATGTGCGTCGTTTCGCTTCGAAAGGCTTATATCGGCCTTTGCCTGCTACCCGGGTAATGAAAGGCCGGGTAGCATTACCCGGGTATTAGCTATTACCCGGGTATTGGCTATTACCCGGGTATTGCTATTACCCGGGTATTGGCTATTACCCGGGTATTGCTATTACCCGGGTAATGCCATACCCGGGTATTACATGGGTATTCGAGTAACCCGGGTAACCCGGGTTACTCGATACCCGGGTAATCGAGACCTCTGATCTCGATACGGATGGGCAGAACTTCGCCAGGGACGAAAGCGTTCCGAGGCAGGGTCACAGAGAGGTGGAGCGGAGTTTGGGTGGCCGCCAGTGGCAGGGACTTGGAAAAGTTCGTAGTTTTCTCGATGGTCAGGGGCAGCTGTGGGAAGTTGGTTAGGTAGGAATGTGGTTGGTAAAAAATGTGGTTGATAAGAAATGTGGTTGGTAAGAAATTTGCTTATTTAGAAATTCAACTCAATTCAAAATTTTGTTAGAGGAATATATCCATTCAGAATTCTCACCAGAAATTTCAGCAAGTTGAGTGGTTTCACCACACGCAATCGTTCCCTATACAGCTCCTGGATGTTGTTCTCTTCGATGGCCTCATCGGCGATCAGGCTGACCTCGTACCGTATGAAGCCATGTTCGCCTTCAAAGGACGTTGGACAATTGGCGGGAATTGTTGTGGCAAAGTCGAAGCATCTGACGTCGCCCGCATCAACTAAAACGGGAAAGGGCTTCAATTAAAATCGTTTAAAAAGGTGTTTTGAAGCCTTCATCAACCTTCGGAGTGAATGAGCAGATGGGTTTGGTAGGCCCACAACGGGGTTTCGCCATCGTATGAATTCCTCAACGAGCTCTTAGACTTGACCACGCGAAGATCGTCCCGCGAGTCCACCTCATTCATGGTCCACTTGTGCCTGGCCACCCCGATGATTTTCAAAATCAATGCTGGACGAAGAAGATGTGGTCAGAAGATGAAACAGTGAAAGCACGGATGATAAGAAAGGAAACTACGGAGTGATGAAAATTATGGAATGAAAAAGAAACAAATCTCACACTCCAATTTGATCTTTCGCTTGCATGCGATAACAACTTGACCTTCCACCTGTTGACCCGAGTAGTAGACGTCACTTGAGTTGAGTTTCATCCGCTCCACCACAAGTGACTTCTGTTTATCCATAATACAAATAACTACGATATACTCTCATAGGAGTCGAATTTCAATCCAATGTTTGTCGATTGAATGTTTATTTCACACTGAATTAGTAACAACACATACAAATAGCCCAAAGCCTAATCATCGACAATGACGAATGATAAGATAATGATGATAATAATAATTGTTTATAATTATAAAACGACGGCATTGTGGGTAAAGGGTATATTAACTTATCGATCTGAAAACTTCTCCCATATTCGTGTCCTCCCATTCAGGGATATCCCTCATTAAGGATTATCGGAAATATCCTGTTGGGTGATGACCTCCAAGTATTTCGGTATGAAAGCCCTTGGTATGTTGTTGCTGATCACCTTGGCCGCTGGGTCGTATGGAAGACAGGTGAAGTAGTCCTGATCCACGTAAAATACTGAAATGTGCTGAATTAGTAGTAATATTTCCTCAACTAAATCCACCTACTTTTCTGAGTCGATCCTTCCGCAGTATCGTGGTTTATCGTATTGATATGGGGTCTAGTGGAGATCGTTATACGTTTTTCGCAACCACCCTCGCCCATGATACGGAATCGGGCTCGAACCGTGATTCTGATCACATGATACACCTTCATATCCTCTAGATACATTCGATAGATCGGATAGTTCGAGGATGGTACAGTAGTCTCTGGAATCCTGAGGGATCCCTGCAATGGTTGACTCTTCGCCTGTTTCGCTGTTTTAAAAAACCCCGTCCGAGGGTGAAAGTGAATCTCGTCTAGGTCATGCCTGGGCATGTATTTGCCACAGCCCGTATACACAACGATCTCTTGCAGTTTAACCTCGATGCTATGCACGAGAGCCACAGCGGGATTATCGCCGAGCAAGATAACAAAGTCCACGGTCTGGCCGGGAACAAAGCAGGAGGAACGAAGTCTGCAAGTAAAGATGGACTTCAGATCCATCTGCCAGGGTTTCTGTGAACATAAGAGAAACTTGTATTAAAATCATCACCATCACTTCAAGGAACGATGAGAAGAGGAGATTTAAACCTGATAAAGCTGAAACTCGTTGGGGTTGAGCGGGCGGACAATTGTGATTGGTTGCTCGAACTCGTACTTAGCGTGTTTCCTTAACAGCGAGAAGATCATCACGTATTCGACCTTGCCGAAGGGTGCGATGCACGATGAGGGCAATTGTTTCAGCAACTGCATCCGGAATTTCGCCGTTTTCACCCGGCTCTCTCGGTTTTCATGATCCTGATGATCCTTCCAATCGCTCTGATCCATCCAGAAGCAATTATAATAGAACACACTATTGTGGCCCCAATTTCTGTGTCTTCTTAGTAACAACCAGTGTCTCGAATCCTGGGTCAAATGGCTCTCGTAGCGTCCAACCAAATTCAAGCAATTCACTAGAAATTTACTATATCGTGAATTTGTAATTCAAACAATTAAATGGGAATATTTTTTATGGTGTGATGAACTACATAATATTTTTATATTAGTGTAATGTTCTTTATATCAGAACAAATATTAATTATAATTTCCATCACTATATCAGTTAATTATTAATGAAAATTTGGGAGATTGTTTTATTACGTTTTGCTTTATTCGTATACATTTAATTCGGCATACCTCTTTCGGATGATTATGGTACTCTGATATGTTAATGTTTTAATAATGTACGACAAACTTCTCACCACCACAATTTCGAATATCAAAATCCGTGTCCACCACCTCCACCTGCCCCTTGATCAGTTCTCCACTGAGGAAGCATAGGTCCTTGCGATCAAATCGTATCCTACATTCGATGTGAGGAATTTTTGGCTCCATCGTAGTCTATGAATCACCTGACGAGGAGATACTAAAACGATGAAATATTTTCACATTTCTCCAGAGAGCTTCAGGGTTGTTTACATTAGGATTAACCCTTTGACGACCAAAATGTAGAAATTAATTGGAATTTTCTGTATCGCATATAACTGAAAGTTTCTATACAGGCTTGGAATAAACCAATGCGGGAAAAGAAAATAACTAAAGAGATGAGATGAGAGAGAAGACAAAAGCTCTCCAATAAAAAAATTTCTATTTCAGTTCAAGTTTGATCAAAACAAAGTATTGGTCAATATTCGTTATTATTTCTTATTTACAAATTTACTCTGGTCGGAAATAAGAAAAAAAACTTAATGAAGAGAGGATATTGTTGATATACAAATATTCGAGAGATATTCATGTGAGAGAGTTTATTATAGTAGTAGCAAGTGAAAAGTGACGTCGTCAAAACAACATTGTTACCCAAACCTCATGCTCATCTCGAGAGCTTCCAGACAAGTTATCAATAATATATTCTTTCCCCACCCATCTCCACCACAGTCTTCCACTTCGGCCGACGCCAACCTTTTGTTACGAAAATCAGGAAGAGACATAGAGAAGGAAATATACTTGTTGCTCGGAGCGAATTGAGAAAAGTTCGAAGAGATTTAAGGGTAGAAAGAGAGAATGGTCGCTCGGTCGAATTCGCACTCTCCCTCTTTCCTTCTCTCTCTGTCTCTGTGTTTTTTTATAGCATGTGTAAAGTTCTTTAATAGTTGAGGAAGACGGCTGTAAGATGTGGGGATGATAATGAAAGCATGCTTTGCTCGATATTGTTTAAAGATATCACAATTATTATAATTCTATTGAATCAAAGTTGACACATAACATCTAAGAACTCGTATAGAATACCGTATCCAGCAAAACTATAAATATACAAAATTAGTACCAGTTATTTGAGGATGACTGTTAAATGATTGTTATCACCATCATTTGTTACAGGGTGTCATTTATAATTTACAATCATTTTATGATTGACTTGATGTTTGACTTCAGGTAGGGTCAGAAAAATAATCGTGAAAATATAATATGAATATACAATAATATATTGAGGCTCAAGAGCTTGTTTCGTCAAATCACTGAGAACACTAATGACCTTCGATGGAAGCGATAGATAGATAGACAACTCAGTTTTATATGTATAAATATATACTTTAACATATTTATATAAATGCAAAAATTACATAGAAACCTGCGTTGTTAAGTAAATTAGGTCTGTAAGTAAATATAGTAGTATAGTAGTAGAATAGTATAATCCAAAATCCAGATTCATTCAGGTGCTCCGGGGTGAAGAAGACGAGAGTCTTGATCGATTTCCGCCTCATTGGGGGGCGCCGAGGGGACGGCGAAATTCGTGTACATCGGATACTTTGGCACCCAGTCGACGTGCCGATTGAATTCGTTGTCTTCGATATCGATGAAGTTATCGCTAATGGCCGTGGCCTCCTCGAAAGTTGGGGGCTCTGCAAAAAGAGGAGACGAAAGGTTAAACTAAGAGCCAAAGGGATTGAGGAGGATTGATCGACGTACTGCAGACATCGTAGGCGGGCGGACGGTCGGTGGGACTGTCGGGCGTCGCAGGGGCCGTGGGTTCGATCATAATCACGTGTGCCGGGTTCGTGGCGCTCTGGGCCAGAGGAATCGTCCCGATCACAATGGGAATCTGGATATCGGAATCGGTGTGGCAGCTGCCGGTGCTGATGGTCATCTCAATGTAGTACCTCGCCTGAATGATGCAGGAGCCCTCAGTAGTGGGGGGGAACTGAAGGAATTCGGAGGGAGCCCTCAACGCGTCGCTTCGAGAGGCGGAGAAACCGCTCCGGCTGCTCCATTCGCTGCAAGACGTTGGATAGCGTGCGACTCTTGTGATGTGGCGTATGTGCTGTGAAGGAGTACTGCTGCACCAGTTTCAACTTGATACCCTCCAGATCGTAGCCCGTCGACTGGTTGTCCACCTCAAGAGTGTATTTGATCTCCTGCCCGGGAGCGTAACCTCCGAAGGGGATGGTCAAAGTGGATATGACCGGCCCCGACGAGCAGGGCCAACAACAGAAGTACTTCACTTCCTCCTGCTTTAGCGGAATCTAAGGAGAATTTTAATGAAAAATAAATTCAATGCTCAAGAGATGACTGAAAGTATTGAAGGCTCACCAAGTATTGTGGATGCAGATTGAGATTAAACTGTCGCAGCACGGTCAGAGGCTGTGAAAAGACGTTGTCGAAGCGAAAGGATCGCTCTATCTTGAGAGAAATTGTATAGGCGATTTTTCCATGCCTCTCAGTGCATGACGTTGGACACTCCAACGGCAGGGGGATGCAGAAGGTGTAGGTGTGTGTGCCAGGCGGAAGGTGGCCCTCGCCGCAGAGCTGAGTCCGACTATTCAGGTACGTCTCGTATGCTCGATAATGCACGGTATGGGAGTGACTTTTGCCCTTATGGCGTGAAGTCCTTCGCTCCGTCCAATGAACCTTGGCCAAGCCCTCGAAAACGATAGCAACCGCTAAGATTTTGGATATTTGATTGAATATTTGAACCAATTGTATTAGTCTGAATGAAGATGAAGATGTCTTACCTCGCACGCTCTTTTCCTTGGTCGTCTGCAGCACGATGCGCCCGTTGATGGTTTCGCCGCTGAAGTAGACGGGGTCCGGACGATCGAACTCGAACGTGCACGTGGATGGCATCGCGGCAGCTATTTAAATCCAATAGATATATATAAGTATTTATATATATTTGTAGAGGTCTTTGTGCTGGATGTCTACGACGCCATTTCATCCGAATAGCTCAAGAATCCGATCAGAACTGAATTTCATATTTCTCAGATTCGGCTGTCTATGGGCTAAGAGCATGGGCAAGCAGTCGAGAGATAAATAGAAATAGTAATATTAGAGAGCTTTTGAGAGAGAAAATAAAATATTGGAAATGACGTCACCAACCATTAATGGGGCTCACCAAGTTGCCAACTATTTTCAACTCCATATCTCTCGCTCTCTTTTTATTCGGCTCTTTGTTTATGTTTATCAAGCATTTGTCAACATTCTCTGTTACGAAAAATAAGAAGTGGAAAACGGTGAAAAATATCTCAACCCACTTACCTAAGGTCATGTTTACCATATAAAAACAGAGAAAAAGCGAGAAAGATTGATATTGAGAGAGAGATTCAAAAATATGATACGAAGTGTTTTATTCAAAAGCGAGCGAAACACTTCGATTTAATTGCATTCCACAACTCTGTTATGTTCAGACAACCGAGAGAGAACTTCAAGAGAGACCCAGAGAGAGAGAGATTGATTAAGTAAATGAGAAGCAATGGGTGGAAGCAAGCGAAAAATGGCGTCATCGAATGTTACCACTCAAGTTACTAAAAATTCAAATTCTTAATCCATTCTCACTGTGAAGAAACTGGCTTCACATTTTCTCATAGTTATATTTTGAAGCTCTTCTTCCTATCTATGTCTAACACAATGCCATACTTCATTTGAATTTAGCTGATATTACTCTGTGATGAAAGACATATAGCCGGAAATATAAGGTCATTGGCTGCTTGACAATGCAAAAAAAATAAAAATAAAAATAAATTTGGTATGTATATTTTATTATTATAATTTGTTTAGTATAATTGTGTATAATGGTAAGTACACTTAGTTGGCATTTATATACGATTGCAATTCAAATATAAAATACTAAATAAATCCGAGTCATTCATTGATGCGATAAGGTTGAGTGGTCATTGACGGAAGTGGGATAGCGAGGCACGGACACGACGTAATCTCACTTCGGTGCTCCTGCAGTAGGGGCCGTGAATCGGACCCCATTTCCGCCTCAGTGGGAGGCGCCGAGGGGACGGCGAAATTCGTGTACATCGGATACTTTGGCACCCAGTCGGAGTGTCGATTGAACTCGTTGTCTTCGGTGTCGACGAAGTTGTCGCTAATGGCCGTGGCCTCCTCGAAAGTTGGGGGCTCTACAAGACAAGAAATAATCAATGGTTAGTTTTCGGGTCAATGGGTTGACGAAATGATGCTCGACTTACTGCAGACGTCATAGCTTGGAGGTTTGTCCGTGGGACTTTCGGGCGCCTCTGGCGCTGTAGGTTGGATCAACATCACATGTGCCGGGTTCGTGGCGCTCTGGGCCAGAGGGATCGTCCCGATCACAATGGGAATCTGAATTTCGGAATCGGTGTGGCAGCTGCCGGTGTTGATGGTCATCTTGATATAGTACAAAGCCTTAATGATGCATCCGCCCTCCGTGGTGGGCGGAACTGATGGAATTCGGAGGGCGCCCTCGACGCGGCGCTTCGTGAGGCGGAGGAACTGCTGCGGCTGCTCCGATCTCTGCAGGGTGTTAGAAATCGTGCGAGTCTTGCGGTGCGGCGTGTGTGCGGTGAAGGAGTACTGCTGCACCAGTTTCAACTTGATACCCTCCAGATCGTAGCCCATCGACTGGTTGTCCACCTCAAGGGTGTATTTGATCTCCTGGCCAGGAGCGTAGCCTCCGAAGGGGATGGTCAGAGTGGAGATGACCGGCCCCGATGAACAGGGCCAGCAACAGAAGTACTTCACATCCTCCTGCTTCAGGGGAATCTAAGGAGAGAAAATAATTTTAGAAATAAATTCAATATTCAACAGGTGGTTTAAGGTGCTAGGCTTACCAAGTACTCTGGGTGTAGATTGAGATTCAGCTGTCGCAACACGGTCAACGGCTGCGTGAAGACGTTGTCGAAGCGGAAGGAACGCTCTAACCTTAGAGAGACCATGTAGTAGATTTTTCCATGTCTCTCCGAACATGACGATGGACACTCCAACGGCAGAGGGATGCAGAAGGTGTAGGTGTGTGTGCCGGGGGGTAGATTTCCCTCGCCGAAGACCTGAGTCCGACTGTTCAAGTAGGTCTCGTAGGCTCGATAGTGCACGGTTTCGGTGTGATCTTTGCCATCGCGACGTGTGGTTTCTTGTTCCGTCCAGTGGACCTTTGCCAAGCCCTCGAAAATAATAGCAGCCGCTATAATGTTTGATTGAATATTTTAGCCAAATGGCTACGTTCTAATGGGACGAGCATGCGTATCACTAACTAGGATGAAGATGACTCACCTCGCACGCTCTTCTCCTTGGTCGTCTGCAGTAAGATGCGCCCGTTGATGGTTTCCCCGCTGAAGTAGACGGGATCCGGTCGATCGAACTCGAATGTACACGTGGATGGCATAGCTATTTAAATACAATAGTTAAATTATATATGCGTAAATGGGAGATATGCTAGTGCTAGATGTCTACGACGGACGCCATTTCGTGCGTGGAGCCCGAGAATCCGATCAGAACTGACGGTCATAATTTTCTGGTTTTGCTGACTATGAACTAAAATTTTCGTCAAAGTCGAGAGGAATATAGAAATAATAATAGAAACGAGCTTTGGAGAGAGAATAAAATAGAGAGAGAGAAAAGAGTCACATTACCAAACAATAATGTTGTCTTTCCTCTTTGTCACTCTCCGAGGGTGTCGCAAATTCTCCTAGCAATGAATTCACTCATTGGAACACTCAATCTCTCTCAGGCTCTCTCGCTCGACGCCAATATTGAGAGAGGAATATTTCATCAATTGTTGTTACGAAAGTGATAAAATGGGAAAATATTTCGATTATCAACTCCCCGATCTTGTTTACCAAAACAAATTTGAGAGAGAGACTTAATCGTTGCCTAGGTCATGTTTAGGTAATGGATGAACACGGTCCTTCATGCAGAACCCAACGGAGGCAGGAAAAGCCAATCAAACGGATGCAGAGACAAATGTATAATGCATCCCTTTATATACTTATATATACGTATATACTTATTACAAATTTTGAGACTAAGTAAAGGACATTTCCTAGCTACTTAATACACTTACTAGCGAATTAATAATGACATTTGAAACCAAAAGTTGTGCATAATTTGTTTTTATTAGTATTAGTATATTAATATTACTATTAATTTTATATTATTATAATACTACTATGTTATTGAGCTGCTTGGAGCAACATAGCTATTGATTAATGTACTTTATGGTGTATTAAGGTAAGTAAGTACACTTAAATGGTATATATAACTGCGTTGAAAATATTAAATCGCAACAAATTCCGAGGAATTCATGAATCTATTGAGAAGGAATGAACGGTAGCTATCGTCTCTTCAAGAGGATAAGCGCTTTCACATCGGTGCTCCTTATACTAATGGGCGTGAGTCAGTTCCAATACCCGGCTGCGTGGGGGGCGCCGAGGGGCCGGCGAAATTCGTGTACATCGGATACTTTGGCACCCAGTCGGAGTGTCGATTGAACTCGTTGTCTTCGGTGTCGACGAATTTTTCGCTAATGGTCGTGGCCTCCTCGAAAGTTGGGGGCTCTACAATAAAAGATATAATCAATGGTTAAACTTCATGGAAATGGGTTAACGAAATGATGATCGACTTACTGCAGGCGTCGTAACTGGGAGGATTGTCAGTGAGATTGTCGGGCGCCTCTGGAGCCGTAGCTTGGACCAGGTTCGTGGCGCTCTGGGCCAGAGGAATAGTTCCGATTACAATGGGAAATTGGATCTCGGAATCGGAATGGCACGTGCCGGTGCTGATGGTCATCTTGATGTAGTACCTCGCCTGAATGATGCAGGAGCCCTCAGTAGTGGGGGGAACTGAAGGAATTCGGAGGGAGCCCTCAACGCGTTGCTTCGAGAGGCGGAGAAACCGCTCCGGCAGGTCCGATCTCTGCAGGGTGTTTGAAATCGTGCGGGTCTTGTGGCGTGGTGTTTTTGCGGTAAAGGTATTCCTTCGGACCAATTCGAGCTGGATGCCGAGCAGATCGTAACCATGCGACTGGTTGTCCACTTCCAGGGTGTATTTGATCTTCTGTCCGGGGGCGTAGCCTCCAAAGGGGATGGTCAGAGTGGAGATGACCGGCCCCGATGAGCAGGGCCAGGAACAGAAGTACTTCCAATCCTCCTGCATTAGCGGAATCTAAAGAGAAATTGAATTAAATATAAGATCAACAGATGCTTGTTGACAAGTAATCACCAAGTACTCGGGGTGTAGATTGAGATTCAGCTGTCGCAGCACGGTCAACGGCTGCGTGAAGACGTTGTCGAAGCGGAAGGAACGCTCTAACCTCAGAGAGACCGTGTAGTGGATTTTTCCGTATTTCTCAGAACATGACGTTGGACACTCCAACGGCAGAGGAATGCAGAAGGTGTAGGTGTGTGTACCAGGTGGTAAATTTCCATCGCCGAAGACCTCAGTCCGACTGTTGAAGTAGGTCTCGTGAGCTCGATAGTGCACGGTTTCGCTAGTATCTTTGTCATCACGACGCGTTGTTTCTTCTTCCGTCCAGTGGACCTTTGCTAAGCCCACGAAAATGATAGCCACCGCTAAGGTGTTGGACAATTAAAATGGGTCGAGCTTGCTAATGGGAATGAAGATGACTCACCTCGCACGCTCTTTTTCTTGGTAGTCTGCAGTAAGATGCGCCCATTGATGGTTTCCCCGCTGAAGTAGACGGGATCTGGTCGATCGAATTCGAAGATACACGCGGACGGCATCGCTATTTAAAGACAATAATTAATTTATATATCCGTGAATATATAGTGCTAGTGCTAGATATCTACGACGCCATTACATTCGTAGAGTCCGAGAATCTGATCAGAACTAAAATGCATACCTTTCCGGTTCTGCTGACTATGAATCAAAATTATTATCAAAGCCGAGACTAAGGTAGATGGAAATAATAATAGAAAAGAGCTTTGGAGAAAGTAAGAGAATAAAATAGAGATACAATAAGATAATAAAAAATAGAGAGAGAGAGAAAAGAGTCACATTACCAAACAATAATGATGCCCACCACAGTTTACAATTATTTCCTCTTGTTGCACTCCCTAGAATTCTTGACGAGAGTGTCGCAAATTCTCCTAGTAATGAAGTCACTCATATGAACTCCCAATCTCTCTCACACTCTCTCGCTCGACCCCACTATTGGGTAAGGTATGTTTTACCAATTGTTGTTACGAAAATAAAGAAGAGGAATAGAGCGAAAAATATCTTCATTCTCATCTTACTGAACTTGAAATCTTGTTTACCAAAACAAATCAGGGGAAGAGATAGGATGTAATTAAAGAGAGATGGAGAGAGAGAGAGCGGTTCCTTTGACTAGATCATATTGAGAGATTATTCGAACACGGTTCAACCATCTGCACCAGAATCTACTTCGTCTTCCGGTTGCTCTGTATTTGCGATTGCGAATTTTTATTAAAACAAAACCAAATAGACATCAATATTTTATATTATTACAACATACAAACAATTTTTTGACCCATCAAACCTTTCTCAAGGATTTTGGCCGGTTGATTAAGTTGTAAAAAAATGCGAAATTTCGAAGATTTTCAAATAATGGCAATTTTGGATTCAGCGAACCAAAATCCTTGAGAAAAAGTTTTTTGAGCTAATGGTAGCAATATGGCACTTGACTAGTATAATAATTTATGGTGTAAGTACACTTTGTGTATGGTGTATATAAGAAACTGCGATTAAAATATTAAATCGCAACCAAATCCACGATTCCATAGATCTGAAGAGAAGGAGAAACGACGAAGAACGTGTCTTCTCACTTCAGTCCTCCTGCATTAGAGGGCGTGAGTCAGTTCCAATTTCCGCCTCCACGGGGGGCGCCGAGGGTATTACGAAATACGCGTACATCGGATACCTTGGCACCCATCCGACGTGCCGATTGAACTCGTTGTCTTCGGTGTCGATGAAGTTTTCGCTAATGGCCGTGGCTTCCTCAAATGTTGGGGGCACTACAATAAAACAAAAATAATCAATGGTTAGACTTTGGGAAAATTTGTTAACGAAATGATGTTCGACTTACTGCAGGCGTCGTAACTGGGAGGTTTGTCAGTGGTATTGCCGGGAGCATCTGACGCTGTAGGTTGGGTCAACATCACTGGTGCCGGGTTCGTAACACTCTCTACCAGAGGAATAGTTCCGATCACAATGGGAAACTCGATCTCGGAATTGGTGTTGCAGCTACCGATGCCTATGGTCATCTTAAGGCAGTACCTTGTCTGTATGATGCATGAGCCCTCAGTTGTGGGTCTAACAGAAGGAATTCGGAGGGCGCCCTCGATGCGGCGCTTCGTGAGACGGAGAAACCGCTGCGGCTGCTCCAGACTATGCAGGGTGTTGGAGATCGTGCGGGTCCTGTGGCGTGGTGCGTTTGCGGTAAAGGTGTACCTCTGGACCAGTTCGATCTGGATGTCGAGCATATCGTAGCCCTGCGACTGGTTGTCCACCTCAAGGGTGTATTTGATACTCTGCCCGGGAGCGTAGCCTCCGAAGGGGATGGTCAGAGTGGAGATGACCGGCCCCGATGAACATGGCCAGCAACAGAAGTACTTCACATCCTCCTGCTTTAGTGGAATCTTGGAAGAGGAAATATTTATTAGAAATAAATGTTATATTCACGGTATAGTTGAAGTTCCTGGTCTCACCAGGTATTCTGGGTGTAGATTTAGATCAAACTGTCGCAGCACGGTCAACGGTTGGCTGAAAACGTTATCGAAGCCGAAAGGTCGATCTATCTTAATAGAGACCGTGTAGGAGATCTTACCGAATTTCTCGGTACATGACGTTGGGCACTCCATCGGCAGAGGGATGCAGAAGGTGTAGGTGTGTGTGCCAGGTGGTAGATTTCCCTCGCCGAAGACCTGAGTTCGAGAGTCCAAGTAGACCTCGTGGGCTCGAAAATACACGGTTTCGGAGTGATTTTTGCCATCGCGACTCGTTATTGTTTGTTCCGTCCATTGAACCTTGGCCAAGCCCTTGAAAATAATAGTAACCGCTAAGATTTTTGATATTTGAACGGATATTTTAACCAATTGTATCCTTTGAACTGAGAATAATGAAGTCTCACCTCGCACACTCTTCTCCTGGGTCGTTTGCAGTAAAATGCGTCCATTGACGGTTTCGCCGCTGACGTAGACGGGGTCCTGTCGATCGAACTCGAATATACACGTAGATGGCATTGCGGCAGCTCTTAAAATCCTATAGATATACTATATATGCGTGTATAGAAGATGTCTACGGAGCAATTTCGTGGGGAGAGCTAGAGATTCTGATGAAAACTGCCTCGAAATACATGTTGATTGCACGTTTTTCATGTTTTGCGGACTATAAACTAATCCCAATTGGGAGAGAAATTATAATAGAGAGCTTTGGAGAGAGAAACAATTTAAGAGAGGAAAATGAGTATGAGAAATAAAGGCAGTGACGCATAGTACTGAATTCACTCAAATGTACTATCAATCTCTCTCTACTCTCTCTCGCTCTCTCATTATTTAGTTATATCTGGTCAACTCCTCTGTTTTACGCCACTGTTGACTCAAGAGCGTTGATTGATAAATATGTTATCAATTTTTATTACGAAAATAGAAGTTGGGTTCAAAAACTTTTTTTTTCAATCACCCACTGAAAGTAAAAAAAAATAAAAATATCAAATTTTGAATTTTCTATGAAAATTTTACGGAAATCTATGAAATTTATTTCGTATTTTCTATTAAATTATTTTATTTTCTATGAAAATAATAACTGATCTGATTATTGATCAATGAAATTATAAAATTTTGAACTTTCCATGAAAATATAAAATTTTGAATTATCTATAAAAATTATAAAATTTTGAATTTTCTATGAATACCAAATTTTCTATTAAACGGATCCATTTTTGAATTTTTCATAACAATAATAAAATTTTGAATTTTATGTGAAAATTATTAAATTTTGAATTTTCCTTGAAATTGATCAAATTTTGATTTGTCCATAAAAATTATCAAATTTTTTATAAAAATTGAATTTTATTTTAGAATTTTGAATTTTCTATGATGTGCTATGAAAATTTTGAATTTTCTATAAAAATTTTGAATTTTCTATGAAAATTTTGAATTTTCTATAAAAATTTTTGAATTTTCTATGATTTATAAAAATTTTGAATTTTCTATGATGTATAAAAATTTTGAATTTTCTATGATGTATAAAAATTTTGAATTTTCTATGATGTATAAAAATTTTGAATTTTCTATGATGTATAAAAATTTTGAATTTTCTATGATGTATAAAAATTTTGAATTTTCTATGAAAATTTTGAATTTTCTATGAAAATTTTGAATTTTCATAGAATTTTTTTCGAATTTCCTATGATGTATAAAAATTTTGAATTTTCTATGATGTATAAAAATTTTGAATTTTCTATGATGTATAAAAATTTTGAATTTTCTATGAAAATTTTGAATTTTCTATGATGTATAAAAATTTTGAATTTTCTATGATGTATAAAAATTTTGAATTTTCTATGATGTATAAAAATTTTGAATTTTCTATGATGTATAAAAATTTTGAATTTTCTATGATGTATAAAAATTTTGAATTTTCTATGAAAATTTTGAATTTTCTATGATGTATAAAAATTTTGAATTTTCTAGGAAAATTCTTCCCTTCAATTCTGAAATTTGAAATTTTCTATGAAAATTCTCAAATTTGAAATTGAATTTTCTATAAAAATTCTCAATTTTTGAATTTTCTATGAAAATTATCATTTTGCACTTCCGTCGCCTTATGATGGCAACACTGTCGACAAGTTTTATCGCCGAACAAGGCTGTCGTGGTTCAAATCGAGGGAACGCAACAGCGAAGACACAAACCCAATCGACACCAACGTCAATGCAACAAGAGCGGGTCTTTTTCTTACCTGTCGTTCAATTCATAGATTGGTGTCGCTTGCGCACCCGGTCATCGTTGGATACGACCGAACGACACCTGCCTGCCGCGCGATTCAGCGCTCGGCTCGTGCAATTGTCTCACTCGCACACATACTCGCAGGTAACTAGCCAACTAACTACTGTATCTAGTCGATAGTCAAGTCTAGGCCCAGGCCAACGTCAGTGCTGTTGTTCTTCTCTCAGTCGTTGCCAATGCTAACAGCACTTAGCAAAACTTCCAGCTAGTCTGTCTGTCAGTGTCGTCGTATACCGTCGTCTCGCTCGCACCCATTGGGTCGTCTGGTGTAAGCGGCGGAAACAACCTGTTTGAAATCTCGGATCGACTTCAGTTTGAATTTGATTCTCGGCCGCGTTCGACGCGTTCTCGCTAGTGGTCTGTGTGGTGTGGAGTTGAGTAGAGCGGACCAAATAACAACAACAACAACGAAATACAATTCCAACAATAACAACAACGAACCCCGTCCAAGTGCAGTTCAGTTGCTCAAAAGCGATGGCGTGATTAAGCGAGTGCGAGCGAGATGGAGAAGGCACTGAAATAGTTGAAGGAAAAAATTGTTGGTTAAAAAGTGTTTTTGCCTTACAAATATCGGTTTCAAAGAGAGAAAAATGTCGTGAATTATAGCTCAAGAGCAAAACAAAAGCTTCGAAATAATTTAATGCTCCTCCAACAACAACAACGACGAAAAAACTTGAATTTGTATTTCATTCTCAAGAAGTTTTTATTTTGTGTGTTATTTTGTATTTTTGTGTTCTTGAGCAAACGCGCGAGTGTCGGTCGACGTGTGCGTGCGTGCGTGTGTGTGTGTGTTGAGCTCGTTTAGGCCACAAAACATAAGGCTGAGTGAGGTCTCCCAACGTGCTTTTCGCGACTTTGTGGGCCTCTTTTTGGCGTGTGTTTTTTTTTGTACAAAAATCGAAGCTAATGGAAGAAAACATGGTCGCCGTTGTGAAAAAAGTCGCGCCGCCATTGCAGACGTCATCTTGGCTCAAATTCACTTCAATGGAGCAGCAACCAGAACAACAACAACAGCATGAACACAGGAGGCGTACGAGGTTTGCGTCATCGTTAGCAGAAGCAGCAGCAGCAGCAGCAAGATCAACAACAACAACAACAACATCAACGACAACTGCAAGAACAACAACTAAATCATTCACATCAACACGAAAACTATCAACATTGGCAGCACTTGTGCGTCGCAGCAGCGCAAACAACAAAAGCATATTAACCTCCACAACTACAACAACAACGATACCCAGAATAACAAAAACAACTGCGCAATGGTTGTTTTTAATTTTAATATTTTATTTAATCAACGGTAAGTTTTCTCTTTTTAACACACACATACACAATTCCCTAAAAATATTGATGCCAAAAGAGGGTCGGCGGGAAGGATGGTTGGAGGAGGGAGGGAGGAAGGATAGCAGTGGTAGATTAGGGTCTTGCTCTTCTTCTTCGAAGGTACATTCTTCTTCGTCGTCTCTTTCAACATCCTCCACTTCGTTGTGTTCTTTTTACCTGTTCATGAGGCTGAGTTTGTGTTTGTTTCGAGCTCCTCGGCGACTCACACAATGAACCCAAAGGGTACCTGGTTCCAGAGGCAGCCAGTGGTTTCAGTGTTGCCATCTAGACGTTTCAAAGAGGAGGCATGTCGGCATCTTATTTGATTTGGAATTTCTGAGAAGAATCATTTCATCCTCATTGATGGTTGTTCTAGAGCTAGACCTAGAAGACGAATAGTTGGAGCTCAAGAATTGTACCATTGGCAGATGATGGCACCACTGTTTTACCCTCTTTAATCTCCCTCTCTCTCTTTCATCTCATTTACTCATGACCAATACATTGTTGTAGTTGTTGTTATTCGTGTTTATCTACCCATAATGTAGTCGATGTTTATTTTGTGCAAGATGCAGATTTCGTCAAGAAGAACCGACCATTAAACTCCTCCAATGGAATTTCGATATCGGCGTATTTTTCTCATTCTCCTTCTTCTCGGACGTCAACCAAATAACAACAACAACGAAAAATGTAAACATTAACCTACATAAAAAGAGAATGATTTCATCTGAAATTTGATATTTTTCTTGAATGCATTTATTTGGGTTGTTCCCGATTTTTTATCTGAGTATGCAGACGGATTGGTATTTTTTTTATCAGTGTACCATACAGGGTGGCTCAGTTGATTTACGTCTCAAATTACGATGATCATTAAGTATTGCAATGATTCCCCTAATGGTCACCGCCCCCCATAGAAAGGTGTTTTCTTTCAGTTTCAGATATGATCGGGTATAAACATTGATTTCAGAATTGAAGGAGGAAGCACAAAGTTAACTTTTGACTTCTTCGGGGTCTTTTCAACACTTTCGCACCTTCAGGAGTAGAATTCACTGAAGAAACTTCTCAAATAAATGTGTATCTTGCCATTAGGGTCGGAATTTCAAATAAATTGTGATCGGCAGCTGACATTGGCGTTTAGTTCGGCGATCAAAGAGCGCGCGAAAAACGTTAGTGTTCGATTTTGACGCATAGCCAAACCGGTTGGAATAACGAACGGAACCGGGAGATGACTCAATGCCTCGCAAATATATGCACAATTAAAAATATAGAGGTTTTCTCACACAAAAATAGAAGAAACAGTGAGAAGAAGGAAGAGGGACAGATTGTGAGAGGTGGAAAGAGAGAGAGAGATTGAAAGAGAGAGAAAGACTGTTGGAGCGACAGAGAATGAGAAGCTTTATCTTATCTTTTGTGGGGCGGTGATAAGAGTAATTTCGGCAGTGTATGGATTGTGAATTATAGGTCAAAACCATCGATGATACCACTTTGTCTACTGCAATCAATTTCAGGTTTCATTAGATCAAGCAAAGTCAAATGAAAATTAAGTGCACAATTGAAAAACAAGAAACAAACAAAAAAACCAACTAACGTCAGAGAAAAGTGAAATTTTCGGTCAATGCGTAAATAATTGCTGTGAGCCGTGAAATGTTACGGCAAAAAAAAAACGTAACTGTGAATACAGAGGTGGCAGCAACAATAACATTAACAACTTTACAAAAACAACATTAACAAATTTACAACAATAATACCAACTACAACAGCTAACTGAAGACAAAAGTAAAAGGTTGCATTTTACGCTAATTCCTTTAATTTAATGATTCCGAGTATTTTCCATAGACACCGATACATCTCAGTATCTATTGTTGTGTATCTTTTGGTGTTGTTGTTTTTCTTCTCATTTTGACCTCTCGTGGCGAAGCTCACATGGTACACAATCAGCAGCGATTACTCTCGTCGCACAATTTCCATGATCATAAACGTCGGCCAGACGTCTCACGGCTCCCGCTTATATAAGTCATGGCTAATGACCGAGGGTCTCGCGTGAAGATGACCTGTATACTTTAGGGCGCCGACCACCAACATTACTACTATTACTAATCACTCACCACTACTACAACTAATCATCCACCTAATACATACGCTTATGTTTCCTGAACGCGGGTCAAAGTTCGATAACAATAATTACAATAACGACGATGGCGACGACCCACAATTCGGTAATTGGTAATTCCCAAAAATTAGCCTGCTCAACCTCCTATGAACCTACCTGTAATTTGTCGACATCACTGCAATTGTTGTTGTTTTAGTGATGTTGTTGTTTTTGTTCCCCGAATCTGGCGGTGGGGTGGAAACGAGTTCGAAGAAATGCTTCGGTTCTGGTTTGTTGGGAATTCCCTGTCATTTCCATATCATCGATGGGGGTTTTCATGTTTTCTACAGTGTTGCTCGGCCAAATGGTATTCATACGAATTGTTATTTCCACAATACAACAACGATGTCAATAGAAATTCTACACACAAAAAAAAATACTTAAAACCTCCCCGCTTTTTGTAAGTCCACCACTTGTCGACATAGCAAATGATTTCAAAAACTATATCATGGTGTGTGCAATCGTTCGAGACCGACCAAACGAAACAAATCCTACCGATGCAACACGCACCCTGCCCGCACTCAGGCGTGAAGCTGTTTTTGAAATTATTGTATTTCTAACTGGTATTGTTTTTGTTCATTTCTTTTGTTTGCAATGTTTATGGTTTGCTCGAAATTGAATAAATGTTCTAACAGTAGTTGTAATAGTTGTGGTACAAATTGGAGAATGGCTTTTTCCATCGGTGGCATCGCCTTTCAACGCAGTATTACGAAAAAGCCTTTCAACTTCCGGTTGACCAGTAAAATAAACAAAAATCTATAAATTTGAAAATGTTTGTTTCTGTAAAATTATTTAATATATATTTTTTTCTATTTTTGTTTTCTCTAAAATTATTTGATATATTTTTTTTTAAATTTTGTGGTAATTTTTACCTATCCATTTTCCACCTCGAAGTATCGATTGGCTCTGCGAATATTTTCAATGTGTATTTTTTTAAATATAATATATTTTTTGTCGGTCATCGCGTGGTTTTTTGTAATGAAAAATTATCGATTTTTATAATTTTTCTTCGCGTCACACGTGAAACTACCTTGAATTGCTATTATATTGTTATTATAGTTATTGTTGTTATTGTTATTTATAGCTCGCCAATACATTTAACAAGTATTTCATTTCATTGACAATTATCGCTGTGGGTGGAGCTTTTTCAATGAGTGAATGAGTGGATGAAATTTTAATGCTATATTTGGAGTTTTGTCGTAAACCAAGTTATATTTGATGGGTTTTTTTGTCATGAACTCATGAACATTGGGGTTTTGCAAATGGCTTATCGCAGATCTCTAGTGGTTCGACAAATGGAAATGGCATGTTTTGCAGATCTCACCATGACCTCTGCATTGCCAGGGCGGCTTCTTCGTCTCCCGCTTCCGCTACCTGTACACACTTCAGGTGACAACTAAACCGAGGTTAAGCTTTATATGATGACACGATACCTAGATGATGATCCCTAAGAAGACCAAATAATTACATTGGTCAAGGTCTTTATCTAGCCGATGTGTTTTCGCGAAACTCTTCTCCTAATCCCCGTGAATAATATGCAGTTGATTTTTATTATGAATTTCGCAAAGGGAAAATACAACAAAAGATTTTCACACAAACTTCTTTCTTTCTTTCAAACATACTTCTCGATTGTTGTAAAATCTCGAGAACCCTCCGAGAATTGTAATAAAATTCATTATTTGACATCAGCCTGCGTTGGCAACGGTGTTTTCAGCGATTTCTCTCTCATTATCATTCGCGCTCATGTTCCTGTGAAATCTCAACATACTAATTATTAATTAGAAATTTCAATAATTTCTTCAACCTCACGGTTTTAACCCGATTCTCAGATGTCGTTTCTCTCGTCGACGGAACCTCGTCAGCCAGCCAGCCTGGCTCTGACTCTGGCTCTGACTCTGGCTCTCCGGAGCATCGACAAGAAAGAAGAACAACAACAATAACAACGTCTGTAGCAGCAGAATGAGTTCAGAGCATAATGTATCCCAGATATACGACATCTACATACCTACATACATACAGCATGAAGAAATATATTTATATTATTTATTTACATCGACGATTTACATGGCGAGAAGAAGTTGGAAAGAACAAATAAGCGAGAGACTCAAACGAGCTTCGGTCCAAACCAGTTCTCATTTCAAGAAAAGCAGCCCAAATCGTATGGATTCCGGAGAAGGAGGTTGGGAAGTTATGTGGAGGGGGAAGAGAAGAAGGAGAAAGGGCGAGAAGTACGATCTTTCTTTCTTTCTCTCTAGCCAGCAGGAAAACCACAACAAAAGCACGATCGGTTCAGCGCCCTCGACGTGGGTTCGACTGCGGCTCCGATAAACTGTGGATAGAAAACAGTTAAAACCACAATCATTGTTGTTGTTGTTTATATTATTGTTGTTGTTGTTGTGGAAGCTCATATTTCTGTCCCTTTTCAACGAGCTCCATCGAAATACTCCAGAAAATAGTCGGCGAGAAAAACCAGTTGTAATAGGAAAACATTTATCGTTCTCCCCCCCCATGAGTATTCAACTTGAATGATATTGGTGATTTCTCTCAGTGTAGACAATTGTTGGAACTCACGGTTCGCTTGATGACGCATCGCTCGAGCATGCATCCATGCATCGATGCATGTGGTTGCCGTGTTGTGGACGGACCAACAACAGCAATAATACAAAAAAAAAATATATAAAAAACCAACAGCATCGGCAACAGATTGACAACAACAACAAGCGCAGACAATACGAATACGCCCACCAGAGTCTGCAGCCGAATATGTATATCTTTCACCATCATCGACAACTGTTTCTGGCTGTCTCTGCTGCAGAACCATCGATCACGTCGACTAGAACAGAAATAGGAGAAAAACCAAAATCCAACAAAACCTCAACCAATATACTTAGTAGAAGGCGGTTGGAGAAGGTTAAAAAAAATGATGATGATGATGCTGACGACTTCAACGACGATATGGACGATGCTGCACGTAGTTGCAATTTCACCGCAGAGGCAGTAAAGGAGGATGGAATAGGGGAACAAAAGAGGGAGGAAGGAATGAGAGGAGTCCCTACGTCAGTCGTTCGGTTGGTCTCACTTGTAATTACGTTGTCGTGAGCTGCTCGGTTTCGTCCCTAACGTCGTAACGTGACTTAATTAGGTTCGTTTTTTTCCGCGTTTTTCTCCGAGGGCCACGTGAAGCGCAAACTCAGTTAGATACGGTCGCCGTTGCCCTCTAAGGGATTCGTTGCTTACGACGCGAATGGATTCACCATGAGGTACCGTAAAGTTATTACAGAGTCGGAAATTCATTGAGTTGCTGTATAGTTGTTCTCGCAAGCAAATTATTATAACATATAGTAATCCGATATATAATTCCACCTATTGTTCAAAGAAATATAATCACTGTTGATGATAGCATCAATGACTTATTTTTTTATTTTTCAAACCGCTCTGATAGAAATCAATCTTCAGGCAAAAGTAATTAATTTGTGTTTTTTAATTCCCAATAATTATAATGATAAAACCAAGCAAGAAAGCAACATAACATCGCATGTGGAGTTCAAACTCATACACAATCGAATGAGCTGTTTAAGATTTTCACGAAAAAAAACCCAAAATCGAAAAAATCTCAAAACAACCGCAAATCCTCACCTAAACGTAAAAACGACTTCCAAATCACGTTTTCACTTTCACGCCATTTCGTTGTTATTGTTGAAATATGATTGCTTTCTGTTGTTGTTGGTGTTGTTAAAATACTATATTATTTTTATTGTTGGCTGAGCAATTGTTGCAAACAATCGAAAGATTCATTACGAAAACAGATTTCCATCAGTCTTATCAGCTGAAGGTCTTTTTACAGACGACTAAGTATCAGGCGGTCAGGAAGCTGCCGGAGGCCAATAAAATATTGGTTGAGAATAAATCGATGATTCGTCCATAAAAGGTGTGTTTAAGGCAAACATTAATCTCGAGTTACCGACCAGGGTGTTAATTTTTCAACTCAACCGCAAAAGTCGCTGTGAAAAAGAAGAATTATTGAAATTTTAGCCTTCTTAAGATGAGTTCATTCTGAAGACTTTCTTTCTCTTTCCATCATTCTGTTCAACCCTATCGAGGAGTAGAATTTACATTACAAATTAAGACTCATGATGGAATGTTTTATTCAAGATGCTGTTAATTAGTCGTTGTAGAGTTGCCAACTCGAGCAACAACAAGCAAAACTCTCCAACAACTTTGATATTCCAGAGGGGAAGATGATGATGATGGAAGATGAGGAAAGAAAAGAGAAGGGAAAAGGGAAGATAAGAGAAGACGATGTTGCAATGAGTGTGAAATGTGTTCGGAGCAACAATATTACAACAATTGAACTGTGACGTTATTGCAACAACAATAATAACCCCACTGTAAATACAAACGATAGACTATCACATAAATAACAAAAAATATACGAAAGTTGAAATAATTACATGAGAGTATTATTGCATCTTGTTATTTTTGTTGTTGCTACACTAAGTGTTGTTATGGCCATCGTTAACAACAACAACATTCAAAACAACAAAAAACCACAACAACAAAAACCGCAACAACAAAACCCACAACAACAAAAACCGCAACAATGAAGCGGGCAACACTTTCAAAAAATTTGCATTTGAAAATGAAAATCTATTCAGAGCACGACATAAACAGAAAACTCCGCTGACAACCGTTTCCGCCAATTCATTTATTCAATTCAATTCAAATTAATTACCAACACTTTGGTGGTGGCAACAAATGCTCCATTGAAGATGAGGTAGATAATTGTCTCCTGACAGCAACTTTGGATTACAATGACATAGTCATGGCCTCTAAATCCATGTGTCTATTGCCAAGTGATACACCCTATCTCTTGTGATTTATACCCTTCTATATTTCAGTCCAAACTCCATCTCTTCCATTCTTGTATATCGCCGTAGATGACAATCTCAATTTGATAAAGCATTCTCTATACCACTCGTCAATTTAAAATTCTTCACTCCAATGTTTATCAATGGATTAGTTTCGTCGTGAAATCTTTCCTTTCGATCTTCAACTGGTCTTGAAAAAATGCAGACATCAATCATTCAGAACCTGACTCAATAATTTATGTCTTGCACACACAAATAAACACAATATATACATATTGGTGTAAGTGTATGTGAAAATGATTTCGGAAACGCGTGTCCAAGCAGAAAATATATTTATGAAAACCTTGAAAATTCTCGCGGACACCTGTGGAACAAATATTTATGAAGTGCAGAAGACAACGAAATGGGGAGAAAAACAAAAGAAGCAACAGAAGAAGACCGAAAACACCATCGACGTATATCTGTCTTGGGATGTACTTCGCTTATATCTTTCTTAACACTTTTATTTCGAATTGAAACTGAAAAATATTGCTTCACTATACATGTTCATATATGGATTTCTCGACACCCGAAGAACGTAGAATTATTTTTCATATGCGAGACGTCGCGTCCGAAAAGATTTACACGGTAATTCAGAGAATTCCTGATGAATCCGTCATCATGCAGGTAGGGCAGAGACGATAGACGATACTTGGTAGGGGTAAGAAAGCGAGAGGTAGCTGAGAAAAAGGTAGAAGTGTGAGCGATAGAAGAAGACGGTAGACGAAGAAGACGATGTATGATATTGTGGACTTGTTGTACACGGAAAGGTGAGCGGATGTTAATTGAATTTTTGGGAACGACGAAACCACAAGAGACCAGCCGACATGGTCTGTGAGAGGGGAAGAAAGAAAGAGGGAGGTGAACGAAATAAAGAGAGAGGTGAAAGATTTTTAAAGGCACACCTGCATGAAAGATAGCCATGTTGTTGTTTTTGTTGTTACACTTCAATTACGTTGAAAATGAGCGATTGATGAGAACGACGAGCAGGAGATATAATAAAAACAGAGAGAAAGAATTCTCTCACAGTCGAATGTCGGACGAACACGAGATTGGATAGAAGAAGTTCTAACGATGTTGGAGTCATAGGAATGGGATGGAGAAAGAGGCGGACGATGGTGCGTACGGAGTAGTGGAGGAGAAAGAATATCAAATAATTATACGATAGAATCTTCTCTACGAAAGCATACCATTTCATGTCTACAGACAACTATCAGACACACACGATTTCCTATCGGAACTTGAATGAAGGCGCGCCGCCGCCGTCACCGCATCCCAAGAAGGCGTCCACGCCCCCAATTATGGCTAACGTACGCGGAGGCTCTTGAACTTTTCATTGTCTTTCTTTATTTCGTTGTTTTTTTCTTTCTTTCTATCTTTCGAACTGCTGGAGACGAGTCGGCACGATTAGGTAACCGTCTGTAATTCATTATAATTTTATCGTTGAAACGCATAAATTAACATTTACTTGGTCCGGAGTGGGAGTGAGACGAAAGCAAAAAACAAATTGAAACCGAAAAAAGGCGTCCAAAAACGATTGGAGCGAGGAAGCAAACAAACAATGAACTTGTTGTCTTCTACGGAAACGTTTGTTGCGGGCTTTTGTTTGTAAATCGGCGAAAGGACAGACAGAAAGGAAATTCCATTCTGCCAACAGGCTGTCACAATTCTGTCAAATGCGCTCGATAAAAGTTCAAAACACGGCTTGTTGCATGGGAAGAAATTTGAGGCTAGTTTCCCGTATGGGTGTTTGAAGATAACGCATTATTTCCGTATATTGCCAGCGAAGCCTTCGCGAGGCCTCTTTGGGAGTTGTTGTTGTTGTTAGATAGGAAACACCAACTTAACGTGGGAAAAAACATTCGGATTCCAGAGCCTTCGAGACGAGAACAATAGTTGGCGAAGCGAATAAAAATGCAGTTATAATTAATTTCGAGGAAAAGGTTTTTTAAATCGTTTTAATTTTGATGCGTGTTGCGGTGAATTCATTATTCCTTGTTTTTGTTGTATGATTTCCAACCTTGGTGTTGTCTAAAGAAAAGAATTTTATTAACGCGTCCGAAACATTTTCCTTCTGTCTTCATAAAAATTAATGAACAAGAAAATCTGCACTGCACATATTCTATGCGTTGTTTTTGTGTCTTTGCCCCACTGTGGACGATGTGGCTACCGCGATGACTGAGATGGGGAAAACAAAAACAACTAAATCTCCGCCATTCCGCTAAGTGGCCGCTTGGGCTAACGTCCACGTTCGTTCGTGTATGTAAACGGCCCGAACCTTTGACTAAAAAAACAAGAATGTCTTTTTAGCGAGATTTTTCGGTCTCTTGGTTTTTGCGCCATTAAAAATGGGTCATTTGTTGCTCCACTTTTGTCGCCGTCTACCTTCGCTCTAAACTATCTTTCGCTAACCCACGAAACTTTCATTATTTCCCTCTCCATCGTTATCGCCATCTTCATTATTTCAATGGCTCTTTTCCTCTTTCTCTAGAGACGGCCTACGTTGTGTTTTTTTTCATGTTCGTCCCACCATTTTTGGTCAGAAGCTTCTAAATCATTCCTGAAGAAGATTTATGATTGAAATTGGCTTTAATTTCGTCCACTCGTTAGTGGCACATTGTCGCTATATGTCTGTCTGTCTGTTTATCTATCATTCATTATCAGAATGATGCGAAGTGACTTCATTTCCCAAAACTAATGGTTTTGGTTTTTTACACATTTTCGAAAAATTACTTCTAATGAGGTTTGAAAGTTAGCAAAACTTTTTCTCGGCTTTAATAGGTCGATTATACTAATGAAACTAGTTCGTTTCTTGTATGTTGAAGCCCTGTGTTCCACTGTAGCTCGGAAGCTTCGGAAGAACGAGCTCATTTACCGCTATTTACTGGTAGAGGGCTTAAGTAATTGCCAGCAACAACAACAAAACCGAACTATATCAAAAAGAAACGCAACATGAGACAATAACAACAACAACATCAGAAACAATTCAAAAAACAACAATAAAAAGAACAACGAAAGACAAATACAATAAAAACATCAACAATCACAAATACAAATACAAGAACTAAAATCTAAATGACGAATGCAAATTTGTTTTGGAATCTGATCGATGACCTCAAAAGGTAGACCCAGAGAGGTAGGGGGGCGTATAATGGTTAGTATAAGTGGGGTACCATAGAAGGTGCTAAGGGAGGGGGCGAATGTAAAACGTTTGCAACATGGTATGCGTCCACTTGGAAACCTATGGCACCCGACGATTTATTTGTTGCCGCCACGGTATTAAATTGCATCGATTTTTTGCAACACACCGAGCTTCAATGTAGTAGATTTGTGTGTATGTGTGGGCCAACAACTACAACGCTGGCCACATTTGTTGACCCATTTCCGATGTCCATTGCAACAACTAAAAGCCGCTCCGATATACATTTTTAAGAATTCAAACCCAAATCCAAACCCCGATAGTCTTCTATTCTATCCCACCTGGATCGTGGCATTTCCGCCAGATGTCCTCGCCCATTTGTATTTGCTGTGAGAATCCCGTTTCCACGCCTCGCCCCACTTCCCCCCATTCTCTTTGAGAGCCGGCTCCCACTTTCGTTGACCAACTGCTCTTTGCCATAAATCCGAATACCGCGAACGTCTTCGCACACTGAACCACATTTGGCCTTCTCAGCTCGACCGCGTTCGATGACATGTTCGGCAACAACCGGCTGAGTGGCAACTCCTTTGCCATTGATCCACAAACGGCATCACTCGGAACTTTCTATTAATCTGGCCACGAACATTTCGCCGTCGTCGTCGTAGTTGTTGTTCCCGGTTTTTGTTTTCTCGTTCGCTTTTTTGTTTTAACTTCAACGACGACAGACGAGTTGTTGCAGCAACTTCAGCAACACTCTCTCAGTCGGAGCATTGCGAAGTTATTATGCGACTAGTATCTCTCTAATTGTGGTTTGTTTCGGCTTCCGCCTCTTCCACCCCACCACCATCTTCGACCTCTTCCTCATTCCTTCTCCTTCGTTGATTTCGCAGACTTCTGTTCCACCGCGAAGAGTTCGGTTCGAGCCTGGCCAGAAATGAAAGTTGGCTCAAGTTTTACGCATCTCTACTTGCTTCGTCGAGTACCGTGTTTGGTCTCAAGTACTTGAGTTGCTTCTTCGTCTTCTACTTCTCCTTCATCTCCTTCTTCGTATGCTTGTTTATATTGCTGGAGTCATTATTTATGTTGCATATGTTATTGTTGTGCTTTTGCATGTTTATTATAATTATAACCATTTTTTTACTTTTATTTGAGACATGGAGAAAATATACACAGAATTAAATTACCACCACTTTCCCAAATTTTGTTATTCTAGTGGAAATATTTTTGTCTGTTAATTGAAATCTTCTATTTTCACAGTTGTATACAATAAATAAGTTTTAAGCTACATTATTAAATCTACAACACCAACTATGCAAAATCATATAGTAATGTATAGTAATGTTTATTTATATAGCTAAATAAGCTTCCCGTAAATTCACAGAAGTTAAGCCAATCAGCAAATTCGAGGAATTTCAAGTATTTAGCTTTTTGTGTTCTTTCTGGTTTTTTTGTTGTTGCTTTTATACTCGTTTCTTTATTGTTCTTTTGTGAGTCACGCCTTGACACTTTTTTATTTATCGCTTTCTGTGATAAAATATATACATTTTCTCATCAATATAAATATGTACATTTATTGTATAACTACCTGATTGCTTGAATTGCTGCTGTGGTTGTTGATAACTATTCATTGGCAATATTATTATTATTGCCTGATATTTCTTTGTTCAGTTCCCCTTTCTGTTATTGTTGTGGTTATAATCCGTTTTTATAATTGACAAAATGCCAAATATATTAATTAATCATTTATCGTTTAATATGGAAAATAGCATAAATCGATTCGCAGAAGTTAGTGACTAGAATAATAAATCGTGTGATCATGTAATCGTGACCTATGAGCATAATAATTTGAAGATGCTTCATCTAGACTAAAAGCATTTTCTGAAATATTCGCCTATAAAAAACATCTATCCATTAAAGTATATTATTTTTAGTATTATTGCATTCGGGTTGCTCTCAGTAACTTAAGTAATGAGAAACTCCTCAGGTCTCATTCTCCTCCTCCTCGCCCCTCCCCTCTAAGCTTCTGTTGGCCATTTAAATACGATTTCTTTGCTGCTTTGTGCTCACATTTTGGCCTTGTAGACCTTTTGAGTTCATTAGGCCACATTTTTACCTCGCCGCCTCAAAGTGCAATGTTGTTCTTGTTGCTGTCGTCGTCGTTGTTGTTATTGTTGTAGTTTTATGATGTTCCACCGTCTTCGAACGCATTTAATGGCATTAAAGAATTTTAACCTTTTATTTGCACCCAGACACATGGGAAGCTCTCTTCATTGCATTTAAGCTTCATTTGGCTTTACCACAGTTCCATCCATCTAGTCTAGGGGCAGTCAATGGTACCGGGTAAAGACCTAAATAGTATGCCTTCTCTCACCTCAACTCACCTCAACTCAACTCAACTCACGCGTTTGGTGTTTCTTTCTTTTTGCAACAAGGGTTCATGCAACTATTTCCTTATCTAAACGAGCGTGAACATTGTCATGTTTCGCATTGTTGTTGGTGTTGTCGATTTGTATTTCCAAGTGGTTGTTGTTTCTGTTTTGAAGTTTTTTCCGTTGGGTGTTTTATAATATTTTCGTCGGTTTCTTTTCGGAACGTGACTTTCGTACAAATTTCTCAATTTCGAAAAAAAAAATCATATTATTTTGTCGTATACCAAACCATGCCTCGAGCAAAATCTTTTCATCGGTTAATTTTTTTCGTATTTACTATTTTTTGTTGATTTAGTTGGGTTGCTAATTGATTTTTTTCATCGCTTTTGGTCTGAGTCTGAGGTTTGACTTTCAATCAATTAGGGGGACTAAAAATAAATGATAAATGGAGAAAAATTGTGGGCTCTCGATGAGGGTCTGATGTTGTCCTTGACTTTAGATTGAATTCGACTAATGTTTTGTGTGTTTTTTTGCAGCTCTAGATTTAATCACACCCACAAATGCCACCACAACAACAAAAGAGGCCTACTTCAATGGGTCCGCCTACCTGAGGTTGCTGACGCCGATGCCCATCTGGGACCATTCGGCGATTAGTTTTCGCTCGTGTCGCGGTAAGTTCAACGGACTCCACTCCTGGAGGAGCTTCTCCAATTTCCCAACTTCACAAATTTATTTCATGTGATTGCATTTGATTTCATTTGTTTTGTTTTCATGTCTCAGGTGGCGAAATTCTCGCTCAGCAATACAACAAGAACTCCATTGTAATCTCTGTGCTCAACGACTTCCTGCAAGTCTCGCTCGCCGGTCCCGCCGTGATCGGCCCGAACAATCGACTCGACGTGAAGCTCTCGTTCCACCTGTTGGACAACAGATGGCACACGCTTCAATTCAAATACGAATATGGAAACCTCTACTTGTATGTCGATCGTACCTCGATGATATTCGGTGAGTTGCAATGGTCTTTACTCAAACGATTGCCTTACTAATTGTCCTCCTGTGTCCTCAGCCAACTCGACGTACAACAGCCAGTTCCTGACCAATCAGGACATCGGCAACGAGGCCGCCATCCTGATCCTGGGCAACTCCTTCTCCGGCTGCCTGCTCGACGGACCCGGCCTGCTCTTCGTCAACGGCTCGATGACGGTGCAGAACGTGATCTTCGGCACGTGTCCGCTGGCCACGGGGCCGTGCGGCGACCACGACACGCTCGTCCGGGTGCAGGACAATTTCTGCGTGAACGATCCGTGCATGGGCCACGGCCTGTGCATCTCGCACACCGACAGCTACGAGTGTCGCTGCACCGCTCGCTACTCGGGCAAGAACTGCCAGATGGACAACGGGTCGCCGTGCGGCAAGACGCCGTGTCTCAATGGCGGCTCCTGCGTCGAGGACAGCCGCGGCGACTATCAGTGCCACTGTGCGCCCAATCACACCGGCAAGCACTGCGAAACCGAGGTGAATTTGCATCCGCTGTGCGCTGTGAATCCTTGTCTCAACAATGGAGCCTGCGTCGTCGCTCCGGGCAGCAACAAGATCGAGTGCGATTGCCCCAAGGGCTTCGTCGGCGCTCGCTGCGAGATCGACATGGACGACTGCGAGACGCAACCGTGCCAGAACAACGGACGCTGCCACGATCTGGTCGACGGCTTCACCTGCGACTGCCTGGGCACGGGGTACATGGGTCCCCTCTGCCAGACGAACATCGACGAGTGCG